>JAWPHD010006028.1:0-151789 GCA_037043455.1 Cyrtodaria siliqua
AACAATAACGTTGACCTTTGATACAGTGTTAGTATACAACTGAAGAAATGTTTCTTAGGAGATATTAAACCCCTATTGGCTTGTTGATGTTTAATAGCAGATTTGTTTATTTGCATGATAAAGTGAGTTTTCCAGAATTCCAACAAAGTTTGAGATTTTAATAGGTTGTCAACATTCCTACTTTACTTTGGAAGGGCTATGGAGACACAAATCATAGGAAGTTAAATAAACAAAATGGCATGGTTTGTAGAGTTCTATTCTGGCACGCAATATCATTTTACCCAAATCGGACATTTTTTGGGTTAATCTCGAACTTACGTCGGGTGGCTATGTTAATTTTCAGACGTTGATGCACCTATATGCAATGAATTACTGGTTTTAACATCATAAATGTTTCGAGAGACTTTTTTTGCTTGCTTTTTCCAGAAGTAACTTGTAGACATAAAGATATAAAGACATAAAGATAAGTTTTCAAGTGTTCTATTGTTGTATCTGTAGAGGAAGTCGATAAAAAAATTAAGGAGGGTGTGCATTGTTTAAGAATGGCACACACATGTTTGTGCAATAAATACAGGAATTACTTAAGCTGAACACGTGAGAAAATTGAAATGCTTCTACGTGCTTACATTTTTTCTATAATTAATATGAATTTTAGGCGCTGTCTAAGACCGAGCAGAGCTCTAACTTTTTTTCTTCCTTCCACACAGCAAAACATCTACTAGTAGAGATACAGTTTGTCTCAACCATTAAAAAACACCGCGATATGTTAATTTTAACCTGCTTGCATAACGATATATTTAAATAAAAGATAATAAAATATGGGAGATTTCAACATTTCACGTTTTCTTCATTATTCTACAATATATTTTTATGTACTATTGGTGCAATGTAATCAACATACAGTGGCGTAGATGCCATTAGGCACTGCATGCCTTAGATTAAAACATTTTCCAGATATGTTCTGTTTATTCCAGCCAAAATGTCTTCACAAATTCGTCAGAACGCACTTCTTATTTAAAAAAGTCCATCAGAGACCAGACTCCACTAACAACGTCTGACATATGGTGCTCAATTGCTTCAGCCTGCAACTTTAAATCGGCCAGCTACGCCCCTGATATTCAAAAACGAAATCAAATATCAAACACAAATTGCTTCAAACTTGTTAAATAATTATAAATAATGATCTACGCAAAAAAAAATATATATTCAGAAACCGGAATTTCAAAAAGGCAAGATTACCGTGAGTCTCTTTAACGAGTTTACTTTAATAATACAACTAAAATGGAATCATAAGTGATGTCAATACATGCTTATACTTAGCATTTTTTGTTTTCAGTGAAAAATATGTATCCCGCTCCATGCTTCTTATTATGCAAATTAAATGCTCACCCCATCCAGTCCAAGCTGTGAGAATCATAGTGCTTATGTCGTGTACCTAATATAGAGCTACAAATCTTCCTACTAGAGTGTATAGTAAAGGGAATCACATCCGCACTTTCCAGCGATGTTTGTTAAGACTTCAATACAATCCCGATAGAAATATTTTATTTTAGTGACATACGGACAGACAAGGGCAACTCTATATGCCTCCACGCTAATTTTGGTGGTGGCATTGAAAACACAACCATACATGTTATAATAGAAATATAATTGACCGGAACAAGAAATTAGGAAAATATCTGCCTATGACTAGAATGTTATATAAAAATGCATAGAGGTCACGTTCAGCAATATACACGTACAATCAAAGTGTATAGTAAATGTGGGGTGGGAGGGGCCATTTTGGATGTATGACTAGTGTGTACCTGTAAAGTGTATACATCCAAGTATGTACCAGTCACTGTAATTATGTGCATTCGTTACAGCTGCGTACATTCTCCTAATACGAGATGCGAACCACCGAGCGGGGGTGGGACTGGGAGGAGGACTCAGTGTTTTTTTAACCAAAATATTCGCCGAAATTCGGCCCCATTCCCCCCTCGAAATAGTATGTTTCTTCCCTTTTTTTGAGAAAATTCCCCTCAATTTTTATTTTTTTATTTTAAATGTTGTTTCTTAGTTGACCACCCATAACATGTCCATCAAATATGTCCTTGATGTAAATTTAGTATTAAATGGAAGACTGCGACTTAATACATATAAAAAAACTACTATCTTATTTTAACATTGTCTAAATTCCCCCTATTTCCATTTTACGTCGATTTTTCACTCTCTAACGGGTTTTTGTGTGTATGAAACCCGAATTTGTTTTCTTCTTTGGACTAAAACGGTGCCTTTACACGCAATATTTGTCAGTTGGACTAAAATGGTGCCTTTACACGCGATATTTGTCAGGAAAAGAGACATTTTATGCCGCCCCCCCCCCCCCCCCCCCCCCCCCACCTCCCCCAAACCCCCACCAACCCCACCGCCACCAACCCCATCAAAACTGTGGTAATTGTCCACTGTTATCCCACTCCCCACTCTAATTGTTATTGCATTTTTCATTTTTTTAAGGATTCAATTTTCCATGTTACTCCCGGGAGTAAAGGACTGCCATGCTACGCCAGTTTACCTCAATGACCTTTATGCAATGTTATGTCATATATTGAAATATACTTGAAACATACATGGGCTAGTGTGCGAAAGGATGTGTACGGTATGAACATGTTTTTGTATGGTACATTTCTGGTTCCATTGTCCCTAGATAAGACTGTGAAGATTATATTTCTGTCAATAGTTTGTGTTCTTGATGTGTAGTTGAGGGTTAATAAAACTGCTAATGATAAGCATTCTTTTAATGCATTTAATAAATATCTCTTCATTCGTAACTACTCGTCAATATCCTGAAGAATGACGGGATTGACTGAGCTACGAAAAGAGACAATCGTCCAAGTGAAACAGACTGACGATTTGAGGAAAAAATCCGAAATTCACGAACATAATTTCATCAATGGCGGCGCTTCCGGTGCGACACAGGTTTTTTGCCCAGAGAGGTACGGTTTCAAAACTTGCACATGTGTTATCATTAGCCGAGCGCTGCTTTATGTTTTATATAAATTTCAACACGACACATATCTTTAAAAGGCGTGGGACGAACTCGGACAGGAAGTGCATCATTCAAGGACCACAGCAACAACAAACACGTATATGTCTTTAAAAAAAACTGGATCCAGGAATGTGATACAATCCCTGTGGGATGAAAAGATAACAATATTGATTGGATGTACGGGGATAATGTTTTACGGTCTCCATACGGCTCAAACAACAATATTATGACAGTAAAAAGAAATATAAAAAGATCGGACAGGGAAAGTAGCATTCAAGGAGGACAGTCAACCACAAAACACAGAAACAAACACGCAAACACACAAACAAGAAGGCAAAAGTTATAATAAAAGAAAACGACATCACAAACACAAAAGGGTTGACAATAGGGCTATATAAAAGTCGAACAGGAAATGAAGGACCACAGTCAACCACAAACACGCAAATGTATTTAAGAAAATAAATACTGATAAAGGTGATCCTTTGAGAGCAACAAACACAATTAAGAGAATAAAGCAGCAGACTCGGTTTTATTGAGTCTGTTCATGAGAAGTAATGAAAGAAGCAACACTTCTCACGCCCCCGTAGCACCGGCTTAAGCGGTATACTAGTTCAAAGCCACATATATTTGGCTCGTTGATCTCAAAGGACCAGTAAAAAATAACACTACTGATGAACATGAATCCATGAATGTCATACAATCTCTGTAGGATGTAGTGGGAAGATGCTTTACAAGTAAAAGCAGAACTTAAATACTGTTAATGCTTTCAATAAGAATATGTATATATAATGTTAAGTTCAGTGGTATATGTACTGTCTTTGACTCAAAGGGTTTAAACCTATTTTTTGTTTAGCAGACGCGATTTTACTGAGTCTGTTCATGAGAGGTAATATAAGGTGAAACAACTCTTACACCCCCTAGTACTGGCTTAAGCGGTATTTTACTTAAAGTCAACACGATTGGGCTTGATAATCCTAAAGGTCCAGTAATAAATACTACTACTGACTTGTCTAAGTCACTGTAAACAACTATTGAATCAAACACATTTTTTGCGGAGTTCTAAATGTGTCGAGATGTAAAACGCATAAGGAACTATTGTCGGAAGACTGTGTTGACCTTTGGTTTAAATTGTGGACTTTCTAAGTCAGATATTTGTGGTAAGTTTAAATATATACAAAAAGCGGACCTTATTTGTGTTTAACATCAATTATCTGTTTGAAGTGCATTGCGAAAACGCATCGTGCTTTTTATTTGACAACCTACGTATTCACACGCTTACTTTAAAGACACCGTCTAAATCAATGTTTAGACAACTTCAAGATACTCAACAATATGTTTTTTTAAAACAACATAAGTTGAAACAGAAATTCATGAGTGATTGAGTGGTTTCATAAATCAGTCCCATTATACCATTTATATTTCATATCACTTATTAAAATACTGTAAACAGATATAGTACATCCTAACATGTTTTCGATTTGTATACAAAAAAGCTTTTATCTGAGCTTACACCTCTTACTTCATATTGTAAACAAAGACAGTAGTAACGCATTCATAACTGTGTAAGTAACTCAGCGGCCATTTTTGCCACTGACAGTTTCCAAGACGGTAGCCCTATTCTCAACCCTTTTGTGTGTGTGATGTCATATCTTGCCTTTTATTCATCTTTATATTTGTTTTTGTTTCTGTGTGTGTTTGTGTTATGATATCGTCCTTGAATGTTACCTTTCCTGTTCGGTTTTTATATCTACCTTTTTCTCATAGGGAGCAAAAGTCCATATCGCATCAACAACTGAAGTTTATAACCTTTCGGGTATTTCTTTATTTACGCTGTCCGTTTTTTGATGCCAAAGGTAAGAGTGAGGTTTAATTCACCCCAGAACCTGGTTTAAACCCCCAGCTGCCCTTTTGCCATTGACCGTTCCAATGCGTAGCCCTATTATCCACCCGGTTGTATTTGTGACGTCACATGTATTGCTTCTTATTAACGTTGTAATTGGTGTTTGTTTCAATGCGTGTTTTTGGTTGGCTGTGTTTTGTAAAGCTTCCTTTCCTGTTCGACTTTTATACCTACTTGTATTCAGCTAGGTATTTATAATTTAGATGAAGAGATTAAGCAATACATCTTAATCTAGATTATAGATTAACTTGATATCTATTTTTGCGAACTATTTAATATATTACCGTTATATAGACGTTATATTGTAAAACACTTGATTTGACATCCAACAGCGCATACATTATGATAAGTGTTATTATTATTATCATTATTATTATTATAATGTTTGTTTAATTTTTTTTCCAAGCAGTTTTCATAACTCGGTTGAGTGGGATGTTGTCATTAATAACTGTAATAAAAGTTAACGAGCCAGATAAAATGTCAGTATTTCCAAGGTATTCACTTCTCAGTTTCAATAACATTCCCACTAGTGTTCGTTTAGTGGTGAATGTAAAACGTCGCCTCTAATAGGATTCAGTAGTATTACTAGTCCTTTTTGCTCTTTGAGACAAACCATTGCGGCTTTCAAGTAGAATACTGCTTAACTCGGTGCACAGGAGCGTGAGAGGTGTGACACCTTATACTACCTCACATGAACAAATACAACCGAGTCTGCTACTTTTTTCTCTCTTGCGGTATTTGTTCTACTACCTATAACCGTTTCATTATATATAACAGCAGATGCGAATATGAAACAGAAAGTGAAGCATTTGCAGGACACATCCATCCAAAAAGACGCATTTAAGGCAACACGGCCACTATGGGTTAAAACGAAACGGTTTAGGGAACACAAACGTCACGATTAAGGGAGCACAAACGCCACTCTATCCTATTGCTATCCCAATGAAATGGAAACCAGAAATGAAATTAAGGAATTCCCATCTTTTTATTGTTCAACAAACATCATTATTAAACAAACATACGGCGACGATCATATATATATGACATAAAACATAAATACGTAGAAAGTCACCAAGATGTTCTCAGTTGTTTAACAGAAGCCAGAGCAACAAGAGAATGAACCGCTATGGATGCGACAAAACAGGACTGTAGACGAACTCGTTTTAATGGGATGACAGTAGGGTAAGTGTGAGGTATGGTGCACCCTGGAACCTGGTTTAAACCCCCAGTGGTCTTTTTTGCCACGACCGTTCCAAGGCTGTAGCCGTATTGTCATCCTTTTGTGTGTTTATGACGTCATTTGCCGTTATTCTTTATTAACATTGCCATTAATGTTTGTCCTTTAGCGTGTTCTTATGTTTACTGTGTTCTGTGAAAGCTGCATTTCATGTTCGATTTTTATACTTATTTTTAACAACAATAACTATATTCTGTCAGTCGGGTGGGGATCTTCACAAGGCAGTCTCGTAACCTCTAAATGAAGCTCGCACGAGAACGTTTATCAGGCAGTTTCTTCTCTGTGATTTCACTGTATCCTGTCCTTTTCTCTCTGTGAACAGCAGGTTTTGTGACTCTAGATTTCTGTGTATACTTTCTTCGTCTCTGAAGGATGAATTTAGAATACAAGATAGATAACCAACCACCTCGTTAACAGTGAACACAAAATCACATAGATCAACTATTCTTTGATTATGAAAATTGGTTGGTGATCAAAAGTAAATTATGTGAAGAATCGATAGTTGTAGATAATGGCTTCCAGCGGTAGCTAGGATATTTCACTACCGTTCATGAACACAATCAAACCAGACTGCAATATTTCGTATATGTCGTGTTCGGCCGTTTCCAAAGGTCCACTCTCATACTCTTTTTCCAGAGATTGATTATCGCTTGTTACATTTTGGGTGTTTTACAGAGAGAATTAGATAAGTCATGTTAGATGATTATATTTTGACTGTTTACAATAAGTTTCACAGTGTATGTATTGTCAAATTGCTATAATAGACTAGACCTATTACTGTAGAAAAGCTCTCAATAAAAGGTTAGCGGTATTTTTTTAGTAAAAGTGGTGTTTTCATATGTATTTGGGTATGCTGAGTTCGATTATGGTGAATACCAAGCTGAATTTTGACAGAAAGGTCAATTTTGGGACATTTTACACCAGTCATCAATTTTCTCTGCAAATTAAAAACTTCATATGCATTGACGTATCATATGAATACTATTTCAAGCTGACTTTTGACAGGAAAAACACTTTTGGGAACATTTCATTGTTATTTGATAATTTTACGGGGAATATTTAAACATTTTGAATCAGTTGTCAATATTATTTACATAGTTTGACTTCATATACATAGACTTATCATAGGAATACTATTTTAAGCTGAATTTTAAAGGAAATGATTTTTTTTTGGGACATTTCATCATCTTTGATAATGTTAATGGGAATAAAAAAAAATTAAATAAACATTTTACATCAGTTATTAATTTTCTCGTCATCTTTTGACTTCCTATGAATTGACTTTTCATAGAACAAAATTGCAAGCAGAATTTTATCAGGAAAGGCAATATTTTGGACATTTCATCATTTTTTGATTGTTTTATTGGGAATTTTTGGAATACATTTTAAATATACACATTTTACACCAAGTACTAATTGTCTTTACATGTTTTGAATCCATAACAATTGACAGGAAAGGCAACTATTTTGACATTTCATAGTTTTTCGGTAATTTTACTGGGAATGTTTGTAATATATTTAAAAAAGAACTGTTTACCCCAAATATCAATTTTCTGTACATATTTTGACTCCACATACATTGACTTTTCAAAGGAATAATATCCTTGTACCTGAAGTGGAAGTGTTTTTTTTATATATTTTTTATGTATTACTTATTTTTGGAAGGTTAACTTAACATATGGTTCACATTGTTTATCGCTATTCAATGGCAGGAGTTGTACTGTACTGGTTTTGGCCAGGAAAAAGTTGGTTCTCCTGCCTCCACCATGATTTAAAAAAAAAAAACAACAACATTACCTGTCATACGTAGTCTAAACAAATGTGATGAAAATGACGTTAAACAACATGCAACCAAAATCCTTCTTCAGGTGTACCTAACGACTCGTCATGTTTCATAATTCAAAGGAATTATGTGCCTGTTTTGTGATTTTTTGTGTTCATATTCAAGGTCTATTTATACATGCTTGCATGTACACATTACTGCGCAGTTTATATTGGATTTGAAGCATTTTAAGCGAAGGATTCTACAATGTTTTTATATAAGTGCAGTTTAGCTAGTGCCAGATAAAGAGGTTAACGGCATCAATATTGGCTGCAGACCATTGTCACTACGAGTCCTATGTTCACTGGCACTTTTAGCTCTGGTGGAGCAAAGTCAGTCTGTTTCCGTATCATTGTTTGATATGTGTCTGTAACAAGTGAAATAAAGGCTACATATTTCGTCTGTTGAACTTAGATGCTGCAGACAAAATACTGGCAAAATGTCATCGCTGATTCCATTGGTAAGTTGTTGAACACAATTCATTTGGAATATAGCCGCTTTGCTTCGACTTGCCTTTTATAAGCCAGAGATGTGCGGAAAAACAATACATTAGTAGCAGAAAACAGGGCTGTACTGGCGTTGGAGAGCACGCAGCTCCTTAATGTGTATCAGCTTCCTCATTTGATGATCGCAGAGAAGTGAAATCACTTGTACTATATGATGTCCGTGTTTAAAATTTGTCTTTGATGTCATCAGCAGCAACAATTTCCTTATTGTCTATCACTTCAAAAATCAATTCCTCAGACCAAAACTGTACAAGATCTGCCTCGTTGTCTGGCACAGGGAATCTTACTTAGTGCGCCGTATCCTAGTACTGGATTTTATTGATTTTCTTTGTTAACGATCAAAGCAAACTTTCTGGCTCTGCTCTTGGCTCCATCAATGAGCTTGAACAATTAATTTAGCCTTTATTTTCGCTTGTTACTGTACTGATGCACTATCAATCATGGAAACAGGGTGACTGTGCTATACCAGAGCTACCAGTGCAGTGAACATGGAATGAACATGCAGTGACAACAGTCTTATGCCACTCATGATATATTTATACCTGCACCTAGAAGTATTAAAATTATTTCTTGCAAAATAAAACAAAAAAAACACAACATTGTTGGCCCTTACATATTATATTCCTTATATTCCTTACTGTAAATGGCTCGAATCCTATTAAAATAGCACAGCAATGAGTGCTTTCAAGCAGAATGATGAACTTGAATGAATACAACATACATATGAGCAAAAAGAGGTCACACAACAGACACTGTAATGAAACATGTTAAGGTGTATAAAGACTAAGGATAAATAATGTGAATGTGAACTATATAGTTTTAAAAGATATTTCAAAAATAACTATTAAAAGATATCAAGAAACACTAATAAAAATGTCCCAAAAATGTATTTTCCAAAACAGGAAAACTATTGTGTTGTATTTCTTGAAAATTAATTTACATGGAGTCAAAACATGTACAGAATAAAGGGAGTATGAAACGCAATGTTTATTTTAAACAAATATTTAAAATCTCCGTTAAATTATAAACAAAGAGGAAATAATAAAAAAGACACTTCCATTCTGGTATAATGCTGAATATTTACTCCTTTGAAAAGGCAGTTTCAAAAAACAATGAAATGTAAAAGAAAAGCTATCTTTGAATGTTATTCATATGAAAAGTAAGTTATATGAAGTCAAATATGTCGACAAAATTAACAACTGATTTAAAATGTTTATTTTAAAAATGAATTTCAAAAAGGCACCGTAAAATTATCAAAAGATGATAAAATGCCCCAAATATTTTCTTTCCTGTCAAAAGTCAGCTTGAAACATTATTCATATGGTAAGTAACTGTATATGAAGTCAAGAACTGTGGAGAATATTGGTCAAGGTTGTAAAATGTTCAACTGATTTAAAATGTTTATTTTAAAAATGAATTTCAAAAAGGCACCGTAAAATTATCAAAAGATGATAAAATGCCCCAAATATTTTCTTTCCTGTCAAAAGTCAGCTTGAAACATTATTCATATGGTAAGTAACTGTATATGAAGTCAAGAACTGTGGAGAATATTGGTCAAGGTTGTAAAATGTTCAGTTTAAAAAAGATTCCAAAAAATTCCCTGTAAAATTATCAAAATATGTTAAAATATCCCAAAACAGGCATTTCCTGTCAAAATTCAACTTAAAATATATTCCTTTGTTAAGTCCATGTATATAAAGTCAAAATATGTAGAGAATATTGATAACTGGTGTAAAACGATTATTTTAAAAATATAGTCCAAATATTCCCAGTAAAATTATCTTAAAACAATGAAATGTCCGCAAAATTACATTTCCTGTCAAAAGTCAGCGTGAAACAATATACCTATAATAATTCAATTATATTACATGTGGAAAAATTACTGTTGTAAAATGTTTATTTTTAAAAAATATTCCAAAACATGCTAGTAAAATTATCATTAGATGATAAAATGTCACAAAAATTGCATTTCCTGTTAAAAGTCAGCCTGAAGTATGATTCCTATGATAAGTCCATGTACTGTATATGAAGTCAAAATATATAGAGAAAATTGATAACTGGTGTAAAATGTTTATTTACAAATAATATTCCAAAAATACCAAGTGCAATTATAAAAAAACAATGATATGTCCCAAAAACTGCATTTCCTGCCAAAATTCAGCTTGGTATCCACCATAATCGAACTCAGCATACGCAAATTAATATAAAAACACCAAGATACCACTTTTACTAAAAGATGCCGCAAACATTCACAAATTCGAAAATAGGTCCATTCTATAAGACGTATGAACCAATCTAGAATAATAACAGAATTGATCGTCCTTTAGTCTCAATAAAAAAATAACTTCATTCCTTTTGTGCTAAATATATCATGATAATAAACTGCCAATGAGCCCTTTTGTCACTGACATTTTCAAGGTACCCTTATTTTCTTTTTTTTCTTTTTAATATTTTTATTTAGATGCATTGTGTACAAACCATATACATTTGTATATGAAGAACCATAAACGATACAGATCTAAATAAGGGAAAGATGTCAGTACAAATAGGTTAACAGCCGAACAGGAAATGTAGCATTCAAGGATCACAGTCAACCACAAACACGCACAGAAACAAACAAAAATGTCAAAGATAAATCAAAGTCAAGTTATGACTTCACAAACATAAAAGGGTTGACAATTGGGATACCGCCTTGGAACGGTCAGTGGCAAAAATAACACCATACAGTTTAATATATATATACTAATAAAGCCTCAGTTTTACTTGAGTTAAGTGGATAGTTTTAAATAATAAAAAAAAAAAAAGTTTGCTTATTACGTTCCATCCTACCTTAATGGCATTAGATTTCGAGTACATAAATGATTTGAATAATTCTAGGTTTTATATATTTTCAGATGTTTATAGTTTGGAAGACACTTTTTTCAATTTGCAAAAATATATCTGTATGTATATGTAAGCATGTTGTGGATATCTGAGTTTTTTTGCTCTTCTTCCTGAACAACGTTTGCTTCTATTTGAACGTGCAGAAATTCCGCCCTTGTATCTGTCTGTTTTACATTCTGATAACACATTACGACGATTGCACCCGTTAACACCTGCCATTTATGGAAGATTAATCATCTGAAGAGCATGTAGTAGTCAGCATAAATTCATTGCAATTCGAGTCAACATAAATGCTGTTTATTTGTCTGGTCAAGTTTTAGTTTAACCTCTAAAATAAATACTGATACGGGGGATCCGGTTTTATTGAGTCTGTTTATGAGAGATAATATAATAAGCAACACCTCTCACGCCCCTAGCACCGGCTTGAGCGGTAAACAGAATGTGCACTATAATGTCTTGCAATAAGACAAAACGTCCTTTCCCACGGATGTTTTTTATTTTAATGTCTAAACAAAGACTTCTATCAAAATCAAATCAATACTTTTTCTTTTTGGTTATTACAAAATATACTTTTATTTCACATAAAAAAGTATTTGTCAACCAATATCACTACAATGAATGAAATGACTTATCAACAGGGCAATCACAATTAGATCTTTTATAAAGAATGAGAAGACTAATCCCATAGAAATCACATACACAAACGCGATGTCACAGACATAGAAATCACATACAAAAACGCGATGTCACAGACATAGAAATCACATACACAAACGCGATGTCACAGACATAGAAATCACATACACAAACGCGATGTCACAGACATAGAAATCACATACACAAACGCGATGTCACAGACATAGAAATCACATAAACAAACGCGATGTCACAGACATAGAAATCACATACACAAACGCGATGTCACAGACATAGAAATCACACTCACAAACGCGATGTCACAGACATAGAAATCACATACACAAACGCGATGTCACAGACATAGAAATCACATACACAAACGCGATGTCACAGACATAGAAATCACACTCACAAAGGCGATGTCACAGACCATCTGCACTGTACCACAAACAAAGAGCAAATTAACTATACAATGAAATCACAATACACAACACAAAAATGGTGAAGACAGGGTTACCGGCTTCAGCGGAAATGGTTATCATAAAACATGCGTGATTTAATGTTGTGAAACTGTTATTTAGAACATATACATTTAAAAATAATCTGTAAGTTCACGCGGTTCGCTTTTAATTACATTCTGATTTTTGAGTACTCACTAGTTTTCAATTTTAAACCTATATGTTTCTATTGCCGTAGAGTTTACCTTAAACCAAATAATGTCACTAAATGCATATCGAAATTGTTTAAAACTGTGTTTGAAATTTAAATATGATCGTATGTTTTATTTTAAGTCAAAAATATAAATGTTGAATTTAAAGTTCGTAGTTTATCGGAATTTTGAGAAATTGACAAATTATAGGACAGTTTGCTAGTATGTTACCGATTATTTTATAAATTTACCAAAATAAGCATTTTATTCATATTTTAAGAGACAAAAAATGAATAGTTATTGTTGCTGAATTATCACATACATGTACTATATAACATGTATAAAGATATATTTTGGTCAAAGTTCATATTTTTTTCATCATCATTATTTGCAAATTTTGAGTTTTGTGTTTTGAGTCTTATAAGAAAGTAACGAAACTTATTTGTTATAGAGAAGGACATCCTAACAATGCCTGCAATTGATGTTTCCAACTAGAAGTTTTTATAGATTTAATACTTTTCAAAGTTTTAGTTCGGGTTAACTTGATTTCCGCTGATAGCGTGAAAACCGACAAATAGCAAAAACAAAATGCATATTCCATTTTTTTACGTTCACACATGGACATATCAGACTACTGTTACCTTAAACGACAAATCACAAGCATTTGTTTTTAATTTGTTTCGCCGTTACTGTTTATAATTGAAGATTTTTGCTTCAAAATGATATTCTTTACCATTTTACAAAAATACGGATGCAGCAAAATTAGGAATCATATTATAATAGTTCATGTCATAATGTTTTATATCGAAAGAAACATTAAATTGTCTGTTTGCGTGTTTGTTTCTGTGTTTTGTGGTTGACTGTCCTCCTTAAATGCTATTTTATATTTCTTGACATTAAAATGAACATATTCGGCGAGAATGTCAAGATGTTTGAATCAGGTACAAAATGGAAGTGTTACGTTATAAGTTGAACACCTCTCGTACAAAACCTCGCTATTATCCCGTCTTCAGCGCTCAAAAGTTAGTGTATTTGCCTAAATATTTGTTTGACGATAACATATCTATCGTTTGTACTGTCAAATAAGAGAGAAACCGTCAACTTATACAATATACACGGAACATATTTCAAGTCAGGTTAGATGCACTCTTGAACTGGTTTAAACTCCATAGCTATTTTGTCATTGGCAGTTCTGAAACCCTATTGTCAACGTTTTAATGTTTGTTATGTTTCACACGGCGTTTGAATATAAAAGAAGGAAGAAAGGTCGATCAAGAAACGTACCTTTCACAGAACACCGTCAACCAAGAACGTGCATTCACAGAACACCGTCAACCAAGAACGTGCATTCACAGAACACCGTCAACCAAGACCGTGCATTCACAGAACACCGTCAACCAAGACCGTGCATTCACAGAACATCGTCCACCAAGACCGTGCATTCACAGAACACCGTCAATCAAGACCGTGTATTCACAGAACACCGTCAATCAAGAAGATGCATTCACAGAACACCTTCAATCAAGAACACGCATTCACAAAACACCGTCAACTAAGAACGTGCATTCACAGAACACCGTCAACCAAGAACATGCATTCACAGAACACCGTCAATCAAGAACATGCATTCACAGAACATCGTCAATCAAGAACATGCATTCACAAAACACCGTCAACTAAGAACGTGCATTCACAGAAAACCGTCAACCAAGAACATGCATTCACAAAACACCGTCAACCAAGAACGTGCATTCACAAAACACCATCAACCAAGAACATGCATTTACAGAACACCATCAACCAAGAACATGCATTCACAAAACACCGTCAACCAAGAACATGCATTCACAGAACACCGTCAATCAAGAACATGCATTCACAAGACACCTCCAACCAAGAACATGCATTCACAGAACACCGTCAACAAAGAACATGCATTCACAAGACACCGTCAACCAAGAACATGCATTCACAGAACACAGTCAATCAAGAACATGCATTCACAAGACACCTTCAACCAAGAACATGCATTCACAAGACACCGTTAACCAATAACATGCATTCACAAGACACCTCCAACCAAGAACATGCATTCACAAGACACCGTCAACCAAGAACATGCATTCACAAGACACCGTCAACCAAGAACATGCATTCACAGAACACAGTCAATCAAGAACATGCATTCACAAAACACCGCCAAACAAGAACATGCATTCACAGAACATCGTCAATCAAGAACATGCATTCACAAGACACCTCCAACCAAGAACTTGCATTCACAAGACAACGTCAACCAAGAACATGCATTCAAAAGACACCGTCAACCAAGAACATGCATTCACAGAACACAATCAACCAAGAACATGCATTCACAAAACACTACCAACCAAGAACATGCATTCACAGAACACCATCAACCAAGAACATGCATTCACAAGACAACGTCAACCAAGAACATGCATTCACAAGACACCGTCAACCAAGAGTATGCATTAACAGAACACCATCAACCAAGAACATGCATTCACAAGACACCTCCAACCAAGAACTTGCATTCACAAGACAACGTCAACTAAGAACATGCATTCACAGAACACCGTCACCCAAGAACATGCATTCACAAAACACCGCCAACCAAGAACATGCATTCACAAAACATCGCCAACTAGAAAATGCATTAATAAAACACCGTCAACCAAGAACATGCATTCACAAAACACCGTCAACCAAGAACATGCATTTACAAAACACCATCACCCAAAAACATGCATTCACAAAACACCGCCAACCAGAACATGCATTAACAAAACACCATCACCCAAGAACATGTAATTCACAAAACACACCAACCAAGAACATGCATTCACAAAACATCGCCAACTAGGACATGCATTAACAAAACATCGTCGACCAAGAACATGCATTCACAAAACACTGTCAACCAGAACATGCATTCACAGAACACCGTCAACAAGAACGTGCAGTCACAAAATATCGCGAACCAGAACATGCATTAACAAAACACCGTCACCCAAGAACATGCATTCACAAAACACCGCCAACAAAGAACATGCATTCACAAAACATCGCCAACCAGAACATGCATTAACAAAACAACGTCACCCAAGAACATGCATTCACAAAACACCGCCAATCAGAACATGTATTAACAAAACACCGTCACCCAAGAACATGCATTCACCTAACACCGCCAACCAAGAACATGCATTCACAAAATATCGCCAACCAGAACATGCATTTACAAAACATCGCCAACTAGAACATGCATTAACAAAACACCGTCAACCTAGAACATGCATTCACAAAACACAGTCAACCAAGAACATGCATTCACAAAACACTGTCAACCAAAAACATGCATTCACAGAACACCGTCAACAAGAACATGCATTCACAAAACATCGCCAACCAGAACATGCATTCACAAAACACCGCAAAAATTGAACATGCATTCACAAAACATCGCCAACCAAGAACATGCATTAACAAAACACCGTCAACCAAGAACATGCATTCACAAAACACCGTCAACCAAAAACATGCATTCACAAAACACCGTCAACAAAGAACATGCATTCACAGAACACCATCAATCAAGAACATGCATTCACAAAACACCACCAACCAAGAATGTACATTCACAGAACACCGTCAACCAAGAAAGTGCAAGAACATTCGCAAAACTACGGCAACCAAGAACATGCTTTCACAGAACACAGTCAACCAAGAACCTGAATTCACAGAACACCGTGAACAAAGAACATGCATTCTCAGAACACCGTCAACCAAGAACATGCATTCACAAAACACCGTCAACCAAGAACATGCCTTCACAAAACACCGTCAACCAAGAACATGCATTCACAAAACACCGTCAACAAAGGACATGCATTCACAGAACACAATCAACCAAGAACATGCATTCACAAAACACTACCAACCAAGAACATGCATTTACAGAACACCATCAACCAAGAACATGCATTCAAAAGACAACGTCAACCAAGAACATGCATTCACAAGACACCGTCAACCAAGAGTATGCATTAACAGAACACCATCAACCAAGAACATGCATTCACAAGACACCTCCAACCAAGAACTTGCATTCACAAGACAACGTCAACTAAGAACATGCAATCACAGAACACCGTCACCCAAGAACATGCATTCACAAAACACCGCCAACCAAGAACATGCATTCACAAAACATCGCCAACTAGAAAATGCATTAATAAAACACCGTCAACCAAGAACATGCATTCACAAAACACCGTCAACCAAGAACATGCATTAACAAAACACCATCACCCAAAAACATGCATTCACAAAACACCGCCAACCAGAACATGCATTAACAAAACACCATCACCCAAGAACATGCATTCACAAAACACACCAACCAAGAACATGCATTCACAAAAACATCGCCAACTAGGACATGCATTAACAAAACACCGTCAACCAAGAACATGCATTCACAAAACACCGTCAACCAAGAACATGCATTCACAAAACACTGTCAACCAGAACATGCATTCACAGAACACCGTCAACAAGAACGTGCATTCACAAAATATCGCGAACCAGAACATGCATTAACAAAACACCGTCACCCAAGAACATGCATTCACAAAACACCGCCAACAAAGAACATGCATTCACAAAACATCGCCAACCAGAACATGCATTAACAAAACAACGTCACCCAAGAACATGCATTTACAAACACCGCCAATCAGAACATGTATTAACAAAACACCGTCACCCAAGAACATGAATTCACCAAACACCGCCAACCAAGAACATGCATTCACAAAATATCGGCAACCAGAACATGCATTTACAAAACATCGCCAACTAGAACATGCATTAACAAAACACCGTCAACCTAGAACATGCATTCACAAAACACAGTCAACCAAGAACATGCATTCACAAAACACTGTCAACCAAAAACATGCATTCACAGAACACCGTCAACAAGAACATGCATTCACAAAAACATCGCCAACCAGAACATGCATTCACAAAACACCGCAAAAATTGAACATGCATTCACAAAACATCGCCAACCAAGAACATGCATTAACAAAACACCGTCAACCAAGAACATGCATTCACAAAACACCGTCAACCAAAAACATGCATTCACAAAACACCGTCAACAAAGAACATGCATTCACAGAACACCATCAATCAAGAACATGCATTCACAAAACACCACCAACCAAGAATGTACATTCACAGAACACCGTCAACCAAGAACGTGCAAGAACATTCGCAAAACTACGGCAACCAAGAACATGCTTTCACAGAACACAGTCAACCAAGAACCTGAATTCACAGAACACCGTGAATAAAGAACATGCATTCTCAGAACACCGTCAACCAAGAACATGCATTCACAAAACACCGTCAACCAAGAACATGCATTCACAAAACACCGTCAACCAAGAACATGCATTCACAAAACACCGTCAACAAAGAACATGCATTCACAGAACACCATCAATCAAGAACATGCATTCACAGAACATCATCAAGCAAGAATGTACATTCACAGAACACCGTCAACCAAGAACGTGCAAGAACATTCGCAAAACTACGGCAACCAAGAACATGCTTTCACAGAACACAGTCAACCAAGAACTTGCATTCACAGAACACCGTGAACCAAGAACATGCATTCTCAGAACACCGTCAACCAAGAAAATGTATTCACAAAACACCGTCAACCAAGAACATGCATTCACAAAACACCGCCAACCAAGAACGTACATTCACAAAACACCGTATACCAAGAACATGCGTTCACAAAACATCGCCAACCAAGAACATGCATTCACAAAACATAGCCAACCAAGAACATGCATTTACAAAACACCGTCACCCAAGAACATGCATTCACAAAACACCGTCACCCAAGAACATGCATTCATCGAAACACCGTCAACCAAGAACGTGCATTGACAGAACACCGTCAACCAAGAACGTGCATTCACAAAACACCGTCAACCAAGAACATGCATTCACAAAACACCGTCAACCAAGAACATGCATTCACAAAACACCATCAACCAAGAAAATACATTTACCGAACACCGTCAACCAAGAACATGCATTTACAGAACACCCTCAACCAAGAACATGCATTCACAAAGCACTACCAACCAAGAACATACATTCACAAAACACCGCCAACCAAGAACATGCATTCGCAAAACACCGCCAACCAAGAACATGCATTCACAAAACAAAGTCAAACAAAAACATGCATTCACAGAACACCGTCACCCAAGAGCATGCATTTACAAAACACCGTCAACAAAGAGAATGCATTTACAAAACACCGTCAAACAAGAACATGCATTTACAAAACACCGTCAATCAAGAACATGCATTCACAGAACACCGTTAACCAAGAACATACATTCAGAAAACACTGTCAATCAAGAACATGCATTCACAAGACACTGTCAACCAAGAACGTGCATTCACAAAACACCGTCAACCAAGAACGTGCATTAACAGAACACCGTCAATTAAGAGCATGCATTCACAGAACACCGTTAACCAAGAACATGCATTCACAGAACACCGTCAACCAAGAAAGTGCATTCACAAAACATCGTCAACCAAGAACGTGCATTCACAGAACACCGTCAGCGAAGAACGTGCATTCACAGAACACCGTCAACCAAGAACATGCATTCACAAGACACCGTCAACCAAGAACATGCATCCACAGAACACCGTCAATCAAAAACGTGCATTCACAGAACTACGGCAACCAAGAATGTGCATTCACAAAACACCGTCAACCAAGAACATGCATTCACAAAAGACCGTCAATCAAGAACGTGCATTCACAAAACACCGTCAACCAAGAACATGCATTCACAAAACAACGTCAAAAAAGAAACATGCATTCACAGAACATCGTTAACCAAGAACATGCATTCACAAAACACCGTCAACCAAGAACATGCATTCTCAAAACACCGTCAACCAAGTACATGCATTCACAAAACACCGTCAACCAAGAATGATGCATTCACAAAACAACACCAACCAAGAACATACATTCACAAAACACCGCCACCTAAGAACATGCATTCACAAAACACCGCCAACCAATAACATGCATTCACAAAACACCGTCAACCAAGAACATGCATTCACATAACACCGTCAACCAAGAACATGCATTCACTGAACACCGTCAACCAAAATCGTGCATTCACAGAACACTGTCAACCAAGAATGTGCATTCACAGAACAACGTCAATCTAGAACATAAATTCACAAAACACCGTCAACCAAGAACATACATTCACAAAACACCACCAACCAAGACCGTGCGTTCACAAAACATCGCCAACCAAGAACATGCATTCACAAAACATCGCCAACCAAGAACATGCATTTACAAAACACCGTCACCCAAGAACATGCATTCACAAAACATCGTCACCCAAGAACATGCATTCATAAAACACCGTCAACCAAGAAGGTGCATGAGCTTTCACAAAACTACGGCAACCAAGAACATGCTTTCACAAAACACCGTCAACCAAGAACATTCATTCATAAAACACCGTCAACCAAGAACGTGCATTCACAGAACACCGTCAACCAAGAACGTGCATGAGCTTTCACAAAACTACGGCAACCAAGAACATGCTTTCACAAAACACCGTCAACCAAGAACATGCATTCACAAAACACCGTCAACCAAGAAACATGCATTCACAGAACACCGTCAACCAAAAACATGAATTCACAAAACATCGTCACCCAAGAACATGCATTCACAAAACACCGTCACCCAAGAACATGCATTCATAAAACACCATCAACCAAGAACGTGAAATTCACAGAACACCGTCAACCAAGAACGTGCATGAGCTTTCACAAAACTATGGCATCCAAGAACATGCTTTTACAAAACACCGTCAAACAAGAACATGCATTCACAAAACACCGTCAACCAAGAACACGCATTCACAAAACACCGCCAACCAAGAAAATACATTTAGAGAACACCATCAACCAAAAACCTACATTCACAGAACACCTTCAACCAAGAACATGCATTCACAAAACACGACCAACCAAGAACATACATTCACAAAACACTGCCAACCAAGAACATGCATTCACAAAACACCGCCAACCAAGAACATGCATTCACAAAACATCGTCACCCAAGAACATGCATTCACAAAACACCGTCACCCAAGAACATGCATTCATAAAACACCATCAACCAAGAACGTGCATTCACAGAACACCGTCAACCAAGAACGTGCATGAGCTTTCACAAAACTATGGCAACCAAGAACATGCTTTTACAAAACACCGTCAAACAAGAACATGCATTCACAAAACACCGTCAACCAAGAACACGCATTCACAAAACACCGCCAACCAAGAACATGCATTCAAAGAACACCGTCAACCAAGAACATGCATTCACAGAACACCGTCAACCAATAACATGCATTCACAAGACACCGTCACCCAAGAACATGCATTCACAGAACACCGCCAACCAAGAACATGCATTTACAAAACACCGTCAACCAAGAACATGCATTCACAAAACACCGTCACCCAAGAACATGCATTCACAGATCAACCGTCAACCAAGAACATGCATTCACAGATCAACCGTCAACCAAGAACATACATTCACAAAACACCGTCAACCTAGAACATGCATTGTATATTTTCTTCATCGTACTCTGGTGCAAAGGCGATATAAGTATAAAAATGTTACCCACGTTATATAATATATTCACTTATATTGCTATAATTGTATTATTATTATTATTATTTATAATATGAAAAAGGCACAGCCTAAACGGGGATTTATCCAGCTTCAGTAATAAACTTAAGGATGTTGGCTTGGCAAGTTTTGAAATTTTCAAGTTTAAGAATTTTATTTTTTAAATCGTAGATACTCGTATATTTGACAACATAATTGTTTCATGTTTTACATTTTAATAGATATGGATATAATGTAGGATTTAAGATGGTAACATATCAAACGTTAAGCTTTTTTTTCCTTCATATTGTTTACGTCATTTGTCGTCATTTTTGTTGTCAACAAAATACATAAGTGTAGCTCAAAGTAAAATGTATCCTTTTGATTTAAAAATACGATTTTTTTTTGTTTTTCAATTGTGGGGTTGGCTAGGAAATGACGTAGTCCTGAGAGATACTTAAAATTTCTTTGGTATCATTTAGATTCAAAATTATCAAAAAAAGATAGGCCATCACACTTTATTTCCACGGTCTTGGAAGATGAAATATATTCCAAAATGTCACTAAAAAGAGGAAAAATAGAGTCACTGAACATTTTCACCATTTTATTCATAACATTACATTTATTGAAAAACAAAGATTAATTTTCGATTACCTATATATATATGTATATCTTTGAAAACATACATAAACAATTGAATTGAATTGAATGTTGTTTAACGGCTCATCAACACAGTATAGGTTATTTACAGCCGCCCCAGAGAGAGGGGAAGGATACATAGGAATCCGGGAAACGTGCCCTACTCTCATTATCGAATAGATTCCTATGGTTCTTAAACGTGCTCGTGGGATAGACCTATACACGGGATCACCCGGTTTACGTCCCCATCCGACGGACGAGGCTAAGGGAAAGTGTCCTGCCCAAGAACACACCGACGAAACTCAGTGGCATCACGGAGGATTGAATCAGGGGCCTCCGATTACAAATCCGCAGCGCTACCGACTGCGCCACGTCAGTCATCCTAATTCGTCTTTTTACTTTAAAAAGCAAACATATATGGACAGTACCCAACCTTTTACTTTAGCAAAAAAAAAAATTCAAGATAAAAAGAAAAGTATGTCATAATGCTCAACGTTTGTTAAAACTTGTAATTGACAAGGTACTATGACATTTCTTTCAAAACAAGTAAATATATATAGATCTAGGTTCCAATCATTTTTTTATTACAATTTCTATAAATTACACATAATTTGGAGTTGCGTGTAGTTTGACATTTTCGCTGTAAAAATACTGTAAACACAATTTTGCTGACATGGAGATCGAATGTAAAATTAGCTCAGTATCTACTTTTATATATCTATTTCCTTAAAATATCAAACTGTATAATTGAGGATATTGCACTCATCTTTCTTTTTACGTAAGAAAAGGACAGAGATTCACATGCACGTGTTCTGGGATGAAAATTGAAATAAAAGAATTGATATAAAATTTCCTCATTTCAGATAAGTTCGGAATCAATCTAGATGTTGCGAAGGTGCATGAACGTAGGTAATCGGATGCAATTGTCAGATTATTAACGATGTCGCTCCTTACAAAGTGAACTACGTAATGCATTAACAGTTGTGTACGAAACAACAATTCTAATACACCCATACGAACGCCTAGTTTTTAATTATATGCGCATGACCTGGGAAAGATTGGTTGACGTTGTACAATGATGCATTAGATAGAATTTCTAAGAACACGTTCGGATTTTGTTAAGTACTTTAGTACTTTGAATTATTGCAGCTTTCGATGTTCCGAATTGTAAAATATGCCAACTAAAATTATTTCGGCATTATATTTTACTAGCATCACAACCATCACCACAAATGCTTTTGCAAAACACGCTTTTGAAATATTTAATGTTAACGCAAGTGAAGTACCGATTATTCGATTGTTTTAAACCCATCATCGGTTTGTTAGGCATCCGATTAAGATCATCATAAAGCCTATAATCGATCATCGGTTAAATGTAAACGTGCACTTGTAAAAATGAGTATGATATACAAATAAACACATGTATATCAGTTAGAATACGTTTGCCGAGAAAATACAGACTTTCATGGCCGAGAAAATACAGACTTTCACATGCTATACTTCGTATACGGGTAAGTATTATCGAGGTAATTAAAAAAGATCCATATTTCATTTCATGCAACCATATATTTAAAGCATAATTCTGCATCTTGATCGCGGGAAGTAGGTAACTAGTAATCTAGAAGATAAGCACACATATAGAATGTATGCATGCTAAACTGTTCATGACTCAAACCCAAAGCACAAGTTATAATGCGACATAAAAAATAAGGTTGTAATTTATTCGATAAATCTGAATCAAAACTCTTTACAAAATGTTACGTTTAACTGAAACAAATAATAATATATTATTAAACTTGTTTGCCAGGTTTGCATGTGAAAAAAAATCATAAAAGTGCTTCGGTTGTAGAATATGCATTTCTCAACTAACTGCGTTTTAAATTCTTATGTAGTTTAAAAAAAATATAGTAATATATACTGTACACATATTGTCAAAAGTATTCATGGAAATGCTGGATACTGGAGCCATTAGGGTGTTTTGTTCTCGGTTTATCATGACTAATCTAAATTCACTTTAGAAGACTCCGTCAATTAATTTTCGTTCTTTTCATTTTATTTCTTAAAAAAAGTTTTTAATTAATTATTACAATTACAAAATAATATAATTACAAAATAAAGTATTATTTGGAGATTCAAACTCGGATATCCTGCATGACAGGCGAACGTGTTTACGTGGTATGCCGTACGCCGACATCGCAGTTTTTCATACGCGTACGCCGTATTTTTCTCAAAAAATATTTTTTTCCATCTAAAAAATTAAAAAAATGCTAATTTATATCTCAGATTGCTGGAAATGCCATTTCAGAGCACCTAGGTTTCAACATTTTACAGGGGGGCATGCCCCCGGACCCCCCTAGAGAGCTCGGGCCCTGCGCGGCCTCGCATGGTTCATATAGTATTCCAGATGCCAACCGTCTGTTAGGGAGTATTCCAGATGCCATGTCCAAAAAAAAACAGTACTCCAGATACCAGGGGGGTAGGGGGGGGGGGGGGGTACCCTCTTGTAAGCCTTCTCGCCTCTCACCGCTGCAGGTTCGAATCCCACTGGGAGCTCGACTTGTGAGGATGTGTCGATCCTTTCGGATGGCGGGAGGTGTATAGTACTGGTTCTATAGTACTGGTTCTACCAAGGACAAGTGGGTGGTCTGCCTCCACCACCCAAAAATCCAAAACCTTACATGTGTTGAAAATGACGTAAAACACCATACAAACAAACAACAAACAAATCATTGATAATGTTTCATTTGAAATAATCAGTTCGTTTAATACCTTGTTCCCAATTCACCACTCTCTACATCCCCTCTTGAAATTAAGTAATCAGCATTGAAAATTGTCATAATAGTGACGTACTATTACATTTACAGTACAGTAGGTGCTTCACTTTGTCTACAAAGAACAAAAAAGGTTTACGTTTGTGCTTTCAAGTAAAAGAAAGGATATTTCACTTACCGCCTTTGGTTTCGCATAAACAATTTAAGGATAAAAAGGTAGGCGAATAATTATTATTGCATATAACTATTGTTTCAGGTGAATTTTTATTATTAATAAATGTAATTGAGACTTAAATGACGCAGTGGGTCGTTAAATACAATTTGAACAAAAAGCAATGACACAGTTCACACAATCTCAGACATGTATTACTATTAGGTAGCGCTTAGCCAGCTTTCTTAGTCCTTTTGTCATATTTCTAAAAAAAAAAGATCTAGTAAAACTAACTTACATATTGACGCAATCACTTTTATTTAAACATAATCAAGCATTAAATCGTTGATTTTGTTGTTGCTGAACAGTGGCAAGCGTCGTTTTAAGTTAATAGACTAGAGCGATTAAATAATGTGTGCAATACTCATACTGTTATGCCCTACAGTGTACATCAGTGGAGTTTTCCAAACTCAATGCAAAATCAAAACATCTGCTCGAGTGCTTCTACATCAAATTTGATTCATATTCATTTGGATTGTTTTTACATTTGTTGGTGTTTCTAAATGAATCATTTTAACTTATACTTTTACTGCAATCAAAGACTGGTTATAGTTTTGCCCTTCACAAAGGTAGTACCTAGTACTGTGAGTGTAATGCCAGTGATGGTCCTTGATTGGAAAATAAAAGTTATTCTATTCTATTCTATTTTAAGCCAGAGAACCAGGCTATTATATTCTATCTTTATTTTTTTAAATAATAAATATTGACGCATTCACTTTTATTTAAACCTAATCAAGCATTAAATCGTGGATTTTGTTGTTTTTGAACAAATTAGATTGTAAAAAATAAATATGTTGAATTGAATGGACTGAGTCAGCGAAAACACTGAATAGAATAGAAGAGAATCGAAAACAAACTTAATTTACATGTATGTTATATTCAATGCACAAGACCTCGCTTCGCTCGGTGAAATTAGCTGTATAACGTCGCTTCGCTCGATGTAATCTCGGTGTAATTAGCTTTATATTCCTTCGAATAACATCTCGCTCCGCTCGGCGTTCATGTGAGGTTATAATGACGTGCTAGAAATACGATTCACCTGCACGGTGCACCGTTTTACTTGCACGATGCAATTTTACGGGCAGGTAACTCTAGCGGTTTGACGAAGATTTTTATTGCCTTAGCAATTTCAGAAAATCAACAACGCGTTAACCGTAAGGCGAGCTTACGCTCGCGATTATATGTTGTAGTAGTAGTAATATGAAATAGGTTAAACCTATAGGGCGAGCACAGTTCATGTTTGATTGTGCCGCTGCGTACGTATGCACCGGTATGTGCACGTCTAGCTGCGAGAATCGTAGCTCTTATGGCGTGTACCTATACCACGGTAGGTACATACCACCATCAGAGCCATGATTCTCACGTCTAGTGCAAGTCTACCTGTACGTGTCTTATGAATCGTGACATCCCACCCCAACAAATTTCAATTTGTTAGTGTGTGTGAGGATTATAATCCGTCCGCCTACGACAGGCGTCCTACCCGACGATTATAGGCACAATGGAGTCTGAACTTTTATCTGTGTGTTTTTGTGTGATGTGATGATATGTCTACTTGAAGCAGCGAACTCAATGGTTTCTTTATAGTGCTACCACACTGGAATACCACACCGTAGTAGACATGATACCCCCAGTCACATTATTCTGACACTGGTCAATCAGTCGTAGCACTACCCATTATTTGCTCGTCAGGCAAGGGTTCCATTTTTAAAGTCTCTGGTATGACGCGGTCAGGGGACTCGAACCCACGACCTCCAGAATGCAAGGCAGACGCTCTAACCAGTACACCACAATGCTTCGGTCAAATTTCAATTCGTTCCCAGACAGCACAGATATGGCATGGAACGAACTTCGAACGGCTATCTAGTCATGATCCAGTCTGCATCGACATTGGCTGAATCACCAACCGTCATAAAAGCTGCTACTACATCAGTTTATGTAAGCTATATATACATAAACCGTGATGCACGCGTATACTTTTTTGCCGAACAATTACGGTTTTAATGTCATTACGAAAAATGTATATATATGATTTAAGCTTTTTTTTATTTGAATATACGTCTTGTCTTCAACGTTTGTTAAATTGATTCATACGTATTGTCTAATCATTATGATGATGTATGTTTGAGAAAAGTACAATGTTTTTAATACATAGGAATTTGTTGTTTCCTACTTGACATTTAATAAATGGTGGTCCATTTTCAGAATATTACTTCAATATTTAGTTGAGTATGTCTGGGGATGGAGGACACTGGGTCCGACGTTTTTCATCAATATATTCTGAAAATGCACCAAATTCATCAAATGCTATGTAGAAAAGACGTTGGTTTGTTTCACTGTTCTTGATGTTTAGCACTAGCTGTGCTCAAGATACTTATTAGTTTCTACATCTACATGTTAAGAAACTGAGTGTCCTAATTGACCCTACTGTTTCTGTCGGTGGTAGAAAAACAAAAATAGTGAAATGATAGGACAGAGAAAAGCATAGATCGATTGAAGCAGAAGTTTCCAAACCGTGTTTTCATCACCTTCAAATTTGAACTACTCGGTAGCATCCGACCAAACCGGATGACAGGTTACAGGTACACTGGCATAGGAACGTTTCATTTATATGGGGGTCCAGTGGAAACCTCAAACTTTGTTAAAAGTAACAAATAAAAAAGGTGAAGCACCAATAGTGGCGCGAAAGCCGGATTGGGAATTTAACATTTTAAGTGAAAAATCTGTGTGAAAAGTGGGGTATTCCAGGTAAAATACATTAAATAGATAGGGTTATTTTCATATAACATTTGTAATGATGTTGAACAAGTGTCAAGTTTCAAAGCTTTTCGGCAATTCATTTTTGAGAAATGAGGAAAAATAAATAAATAACGAAAACTTCGAAACTCGTAGACGGACGGACGAAGAGACACATGGAAATCGGCAAACTATAAGTACGCAATCCAGCCGAAAATAAAAAATAAAAATTCTGTACATTATGGTGGAGTCTAAACCCGACAAATTTGCTATTATTTCGGGCGTTTGTTTAAGCTAAAGGTTTTTCAGCTATGTGAGTGAGTAATTTTAACAAAATGTAAATACATTATATATAATTGGAACTGGCAATTTCAGTGGTAAATAAAAACACCTTAGTTTGGAAATTCGCTTAACAAATAAATATTTTACAGCCATCAGTTCAGATGAGGCTTTTTGTATGGAAATTCCTATCTATCTGTCTACATCCTGCATTAGCCTCTTTCGGGTGTACATCTGCCGTGTTGCTGGGACAGCAAAAAATTAAGAAATCTCAAATATAACTTCAGTTAGCCTCAATAGTTTCAGGATGTCTTAATTTCGGTTTGCCCAACTCATTAAAACCATTTTTGGATAAAAGGTCGAGGCGCCCCAAAATATGCAACATAGGGTAAAAATACCTTTTGAATTTCCCCTACCCAAACACGCCAGTCAAATTATTGGGATCTCGGGAAGGAGGCTGTTCCTCCCCCTGTCTGTGAGTAACATCTTGGGCCTAACCATCGTTTAGTCACTCTAGACCTTGTGTTGTTCTAAATACTAGTAGTTATATGTTTTTATAATGGACCATAATGTTACTGTGCGGTAAAAAAAAGATGCGATGACAGAGTGGTAAGCTTACTTGCCTCTGGATATAGAAGTCTGGGGTTCGACTCCCGGAGGTTCACGACTCGAGAATTGAAAACGCACTCCCTTAGATCTAGAACTATTCGTGTAAGATAGTTAAAGTTACTGTGAAAGAATGTCATTCTCCCTATGTAAAGCCGTTCGTCTCCTGTGCAGGGAGAGACATAGATCTACCCTATTCAGGTTAAAAATCTCGCTGAACTTCTGTGGTTATCATAAAAAAGCCTGCAGGTAAACTCATCCACAGAAACGAAACTGTGATAATCATAAGTATGTGTATAATACGTCAATAGTATTGGAAGAAAGAAAGAAAGAAAGAAAGAAAGAAAGAAAGAAGAAACAAAGAAAGATGGATCGGTGATAAGCACCTTGCTCACTAATTGTTCACTAACAGACCATACGTCATAATGTGATGACATACGATGATGACGTAAATCGATGACGTCTTGTCATTGTATTATAATTTCCGTAACATTTCCGGAAATTGCCAGGTTGTTCGGGTTTGACACGAATGAACACGGAATAACCTCGTCGATTTCCGCCAATGGCTTACAATAGTAGACGACCGAATACGGAAATCTGCGAAGAATTCCGATTGCATTTATGGTTTTACGGGAAAATAAACAAATGAAAGATGGTTTTTAACCAAATCATTTGTTTATCCTATTCGGTTAGCAAGACATATACATTTCTGCGACACGAAATCTACTTTTATTAAATTGTGAAATTTGTTGACGAATTTTCGCCAATGAACAACGCGCAAGGTAACTCTTTGGGCCACGCTTCCGGTTAATGGCCGTTTTGGCGACATAGGTAAAAATGCAATTTCATTGTCATTTTTGGATGGGTTCGAGAAAGGTTTTTAATGTTTTTTTCACTTCATTCTGCTTGGAAACCACCATTCTTAATGATTTCTACGAATGCTTATCTTGTTAATTTCGTGACGAAATATGCTACTTTACGGTTGATAAACGCCCATAAACTGCCGTAAATGACCCAAGACTTTTCAAAAGGATGGATTGGTATGTTTACTTTTCGCCTGCATGATACCATAGGAGCTCGCTTGCGCTCGCGTCGCTTCGCGACGCAAGCTGTGCTCGCTAGTAGTAGTGTTAGTAGTAGCGGTAGTAGCGGTAGTAGTAGTAGTAGTAGTAGTAGTTGTAGTAGCAGTAGTAGCGTTAATAGTAGTAGTAGTAGTAGTAGTAGTAGTAGTAGTAGTAGTTGTAGTAGTAGTAACAGAAGTGTTCTTTTTCGTAATATACTCGATAAAAAAAGTTTTGGACCAGGGTATATAAAGTCATATAAAAATAAAACTAGTTCACAAAATTTAAGTATCTTTATTTAGTAACCAAGGTCTATCCTACGCGGTTAATTTGGTACCAGAAACATTAAATTCCAAACAGATTTGATTTTAAAAAAATATCGCGAATACACAAAGGGTCTGTAAAAAATGTTGCAAAGTCCATAAAAAGTAACAGTTACGGACACATTCGAGTAACCAATAAAAAGATTAATATGAAATAGGTTAAACCTATAGGGCGAGCACAGTTCATGTTTGATTATGCCGCTGCGTATGTGTGCACCAGTATGTGCAAGTCTAGCTGCGAGTATCGTAGCTCTTATGGCGTGTACCTATACCATGGTAGGTACATACCACCATAAGAGCCATGATTCTCACGTCTAGTGCAAGTTTACCTGTACGTGTCTTATGAATCGTGACATCCCACCCCAACACATTTCGATTTCTGTGTGTGTGTCCTACCCGACGATTACAGGCACAATGGAGTCTGGACTTTTATCTGTGTGTTTGTGTGTGATGTGATGATATGTCTACTTGAAGCAGCGAACTCAATGGTTTCTTTACAGTGCTGCCATACTGGAATACCAAACCGTAGTAGACATGATACCCCCAGTCACATTATTCTGACACTGGTCAATCAGTCGTAGCACTACCCATTATTTGCTCGTCAGGCAAGGGTTCCATTTTTAAAGTATCTGGTATGACGCGGTCAGGGGACTCGAGCCCACGGCCTCCCGAATGCCAGGCAGACGCTCTAACCAGTACACCACAATGCTTCGGTCAAATTTCAATTCGTTCCCAGACAGGACGGATATGGCATGGAACGAACTTCGAACGGCTATCTAGTCATGATCCAGTCTGGATCGACATTGGCTGAATCACCAACCGTCATAAAAGCTGCTACTACATCAGTGTATGTGAGCTATATATACATAAACCGTGATGCACGCGTATACTTTTTTGCCGAACAACATGTAATTACGGTTTCAACGTTATGTCATTACGAAAAATGTATATATATGATTTAAGCTTTTTTTATTTGAATATACGTCTAATATACGTCTTGTCTTCAACGTGTGTTAAATTGATTCATACGTATTGTCTAATCATTACGATGATGTATGTTTGAGAAAAGTACAATGATTTTAAAACATAGGAATTTGTTGTTTCCTACTTGACATTTAATAAATGGTGGTCCATTTTCAGAATATTAGTTCAATATTTAGTTGAGTATGTCTGGGGGTGGAGGACACCGGGTCCGACGTTTTTCATCAATATATTCTGAAAATGCACCAAATTCATCAAATGCTATGTAGAAAAGACGTTGGTTTGTTTCACTGTTCTTGACGTTTAGCACTAGCTGTGCTCAAGATACTTATTAGTTTCTACATCTACATTTTAAGAAACTGAGTGTCCTATTTGACCCTAATGTTTCTGTCGGTGGTAGAAAAACAAAAATAGTGAAATGATAGGACAGAGAAAAGCATAGATCGATTGAAGCAGAAGACAGGTAAAGTCATCACCTTCAAATGTGAACTACTCCGTAGCATCAGACCAAACCGGATGACCGGTTACAGGTATACACTGGCATAGGAACGTTTCATTTATATGGGGGTCCGGTGGAAACCTCAAACTTTGTTTAGTGGTAAATAAAAACACCTTAGTTGGGAAATTCGATTAAAAAATAAATATTTTACAGCCATCAGTTCAGATGAGGCTTTTTGTATGTAAATTCCTATCTATCTGTCTACATCCTGCATTAGCCTCTTTCGGGTTGCTGGGATAGCAAAACAATAAGAAATCTCACATATAACTTCAGTTGGCCTCAATAGTTTCAGAATGTCTTAATTTCAGTTTGCCCAACTCATTAAAACCATTTTTGGATAAAAGGTCGAAGCGCCCCAAAACATGCAACATAGGGTAAAAATACCTTTTGAACTTCCTCTACCCAAACACGCCAGTCAAATTATCGGGATCTCGGGAAGGAGGCTGTTCCAACCCCTGTCAGTGTGAGTAACATCTTGGGCCTAACCATTGTTTAGTCACTCTAGACCTGGTGTTGTTCTAAATACTAGTAGTTATATTTTTTCATAATGAACCATAATGTAAATGTGCGGTAAAAAAAGATGCGATGACAGAGTGCTTAGCTTACTTGCCTCTGGATATAGAAGTCTGGGGTTTGACTCCCGGAGGTTCACGTCTCGAGAATTGATAACGCACTCCCTTAGATCTAGAACTATTCGTGTAAGATAGTTAAAGTTACTGTGAAAGTATGTCATTCTTCCCTACTGATGTAAAGCCGTTGGTCTCCTGTGCAGGGAGAGACATACCCTATCCAGGTTAAAAATCTCGCTGAACTTCTGTGGTTATCATAAAAAAGCCTGCAGGTAAACTCATCCACAGAAACGAAACTGTGATAATCATAAGTATGTGTATAATACGTCAATAGTATTGGAAGAAAGAAAGAAAGATAAAAGAAACAAAGAAAGATGGATCGGTAATAAGCACCTTGCTCACTAATTGTTTACTAAAATACCATACGTCATAATGTGACGACATACGAAGGTGACGTAAATCAATGACGTCTTGTCATTGTATTATAATTTCCGTAACATTTCCAGAAATTGCCAGATTGTTCGGGTTTGACACGAATGAACCTCGTCGATTTCCGTCAATGACTTACAATATTAGACGACCGAATACGGAAATCTGCGAAGAATTCCGATTGCATTTATGGTTTTACGGGAAAATAAACAAATGAAATATAGTTTTTAACTAAATCATTTGTTTATCCTCATCGGTTAGCAAGACATATACATTTTTGCGACACGAAATCTACTTTTATTAAATTGTGAAATGTGTTGACGAATTTTCGCCAATAAACAACGCGCAAGGTAACTCTTTGGGCTATGCTTCCGGTTAATGGCCGTTTTGGCGACATAGGTAAAAATGCAATTTCATTGTCATTTTTGGATGGGTTCGAGAAAGGTTTTTAATGTTTTTTTCACCTCATTCTGCTTGGAAACCACCATTCTTAATGATTTCTACGAATGCTTATCTTGTTAATTTCGTAACGAAATATGCTACTTTACGGTTGAAGTCGCCCATAAACTGCCGTAAATGACCCAAGACTTTTCAAAGGATGGATGGGTATGTTTACTTTTCGCCTGCATGATACCATAGGAGCTCGCTTGCGCTCGCTATTATTGTTTCGCAAACTTTCATTGTAAACGAGAATTATTGTTGATTGTTGATCTATTGTGAATTATCAACTGAGATAATAAGGGTTATGGTCGAATGTCATGGTTCAGCGATCATTGTACGGGTTCGAACACTGCCATTGTCCAAAACTTCTTTTACAGAGTATAGTGGAAAACAACGTTACGTCTTTAACGAGAGTGATCCAGGTTGTAATCTTCTGAGATGTATTAGTTGCTCTCTACTCCGTACGTGTTAATTGCATGTTTCATCAAAACTGCCAAAAGTTGACATTACCTTATCACGCAGCCAATCTGGAAGGAAGTTGGTGCAAACTTGTTAGTTCCCTTTTTGCCAGTGGCGTCTAAATATTTGTATCAGCAGAATCACGTGGCGTTTGTGCAATTTATTTCAGCGAAAGCGCGTTTCCCTTAGCAATTCAATTTGTTACAAAGATCTTACACGAGATAGACATAAGGAAAATTGATGCATGTGTTACACACGTATTGCGCTTGGTAAGTTCAAAACCAGAGTACGGTGACATTTAGTTTGTTATAGCGATAATTAAATCACATTGGATTTTTAACACATTCAAATTTAAGGCAGTTCAGAATAGTACCATTGATTCTTCATTATAAACAAATTGCAGCTTGTTGACACAATTAATGATGTAAATTGTGTCGGACATTTACTAAATGTGGATTTTTTGATTTAACTTTTAGTTTATTGATTTATTTATTTTCGGCATCATTTTGTTTTTTAATGAGCATAATAAAATCGTGCCGTACATAAGTGCTCAAAGAATATTGGAAGATGGTAAAAAATGCCAGTCATATTAATTCAAAGACAAATATCTAAACTTCACAACTTGAAAATTATGTTAAAGCTGTAAATGACCCACATTCTGCATTCTTCCAACCAGATGAAGATACATTATATTTTAACGATCGATATTTAAATGACGTGTTACAGGTTATGTTTGCTGAACCCGATAACGAAATCACTCGTGCGGAAATATATAAAGCATGCACCGAGTTAACTTCATGACGTTCAGGAGGCTAGGATTATGTAATGAATTAATTCTTTAAATATGGATTTGATCAATTATCGGCATACTTAGTTGTACTTTTTAACAAAATATTCGACATGGGTTACTTCCCTTATCATTGGACAGAAGGTTATATAGTATCAATACACAAGAACGGGGATAAAGATTTACCAGAAAACTATCGTGGAATAACTATTTTAAGTACCTTTGGAAAATTGTTCACAAGAATATTAAATACTAAACTAAGTAAATGGGTGGAAGGTTAATTTGTGTATACGGAAGTCCAGTCGGGTTTTCGTAAAAATATGGGAAAAACTGATAATATTTTTATTCTACACGGTATTGTTAACCATATACTAAACGAAAATAAAAAAATGTTTGTTTGCTTTGGAGATTTTAACAAGGCATTTGATTTATTGGTCCTAGAGAATATATTTTATAAACTTATCCAATACGTACGGTGGCATAGACGTGACATGTGGGAAAAATAATTTATCTCGTGACCACGAGTTATTAAATCGTGACCACGAATTATTATGTCGTGGCCACGATGTATTATCTCGTGGCCACGACTTATTTATCTCGTGGCCACGACTTATTATCTCGTGGCCACGACTTATTTATCTCGTGGTCACGCCATAATTAGCCAATCAGAAGTGCTGAAAAAATTCACTAGAAATCGCGACTTGGATAGGAAAGGCGGAAGTTATGGATGATCGGGTTTCGAGTGGGTTAGGCGGAGTGGGGTGGGGGTTGGGGTGGGTGTGTTGGAGGGGGTAGGGGGGACAACATAGCTACAAGTCTATGAATGGACCAAAAAACAACAGAAATATGTAAAAAAAAAACACTGGTGTCGCGTGGTTTAGGCGGGGTGGAGGTGGGGAGTGGGGGAGGGGGGCTAGAAATGGGCCGTAACAACACAGAAATATGTAAAAAAATATATCGGGTTTCGAGTGGGTTAGGCGGAGGGTGGGTGGGTGTGGGGGAGAGGTAAGGGGGCGGGGGGAACATAGCTATACGTCTGTGAACAGACCAAAACAACACAGAAATATGTAAAAAAACAAAAAACATCGGGTTTCGAGTGGGTTAGGCTGGGTGGGTTAGGCGGGGTGGTTGGGGGCGTGGGAGAGGGCAGGCAACATAGCTATAGGTCTATGAATAGACCAAAAACAAATCAGCAATATGTAAAAAAAAAAAAAAAAAAAAAATGGGCGTGGCCGGATGGGGGGTGGGGGTGGTCGGGGCGCCGGTAGGGGGGTGCGGGAGCCCATACCCCAATATGGGTGAATTTTCACAAGGAAATTTGTCCAAGTCGCGATTTCTATTGATTTTTTTCAGCACTTCTGATTGACTAATTATGTCGTGGCCACGAGATAAATAAGCCGTGGCCACAAGATAATAAGTCGTGGCCACGAGATAAATAAGTCGTGGCCACGACATAATAAGTCGTGGCCATGACTTAATAACTCGTGGCCACGAGATAAAAAAAAAGTTCACCGTATGCCACCGTAAATACGGAGTAAGAGGAAAAACGCTTAATATCATAAAGTCGTTATTTACAACGAAATGTCGCGTATTAAACACCAAAACCAAATTAGTGAAAGTTTTAACTGTTATATCGGGACCCGTCAGGGGGACTTTTTATCGCCGTTTATATTTTCAATGTACGTAAATGATTTAGAAGAAAACTTTGCTCTAAAAGGCTATAAAGGCGTAGCTATTGATACATTAAAACTTATATTACTCCTATATGCAGATGATATTGTACTCTTTTTCGGAAACTGAAGCCGGTTTACAAGAAAGGTTGACTATTTTAAAGGAATATTGTAACAGATGGAAACTCGTAGTTAATGTTAATAAAAGAAAAGCAATGATTTTTAGGAAGGGGAGAAGACTAAGAAGAAATATGGTATTTATTTATGATGGTAAAGAACTGGAAATTACAAATCAATTTACGTATCTTGGTATTACAATTACACCCGGTAATTCATTCTATAAAACATTTGAAATATTAGCGGTCAAGCTTTAAAGGCAATTTTCAAGCTGAAGTCATACTTAATTAACTTTGGAGACCTTAAAATCAGCCATACGTTAAATTTCATCGACAAACTTATTCTTCCTATTCTAAACTACGGAGCAGAAATATGGGGTTTCGCAGGTGCCGAATATTTAGAAAGGATACACTTGCAATTTTGTAAACAACTACTAGGTGTAAAAACGTTCTACACAAAATAACTTTATATATGGGAAACTCGGTAGAACTTCACTAAAAAGTCAACGACTTTCCCATATTATCCGTTTCTGGTAAAAAATAACGCGCACTGACAATAGAAAATATATTAAACAAACATATAATATGATGATCGACGATATCACTAAATACCCAAACAAACAAAATTGGGCATTACAAATTAAAGACTTATTAGAAGAAATGGGTTTTAACGATGTGTGGATTTTTCAAGGAGACGAAAATATTGACCTGTTTTTAAATATTTTTAAACAAAGAGCTACAGACAATTTTATTCAAAATTGGAACAAACAGTTAACTAATTCAAGTAGAGCAAACACTTACACTCTTTTCTCAAACTTCCGTTTAAAACATATTTAGACATAGGACTGATAAAGAAAACACCTTTTTTATATATGAATCCATAAAATGTATCAATTTAGTTTATGCATACTATTATATTGTCAAATACCGGAACTTTATATCATATGCATGTAATTCTGTATTTACTGATATTTGTGAACTTGTGGGCAGAATGCCTACTGTTTGAAATACAATCTATATACGTATTGCCTTAATTCTGTAAACGATAAATGGATTTCAGTTAGATAAAACAATAAATAACTGAATTGTATTATGATAGATGACTTTTATTAAATGTTCACCAACTCTTCCTGAAACTTTTGTTTTAAAAGGCCTTGGGTAAGTCATCATTAAGCAACATCAATTAATATGTTACGGAGTTGTTTCCCTTGATCAAGTAAAGTAATTGAACTCTAGATAATTTACGCAATACCTTTTGTAAATGGAATATGACAAAAAATGAATGTCGGATAAGTTTGAGTACGAGCATACTCGATATAAACGTTATGGTTTTGTCGAAATAAGGGAATTTTAGCTTGTTCACAAAATAACTTGATGGGATTTGATGGTATTTTCGTCACGCGAGCATTATGATATTCATGAAGGACACGCCATGATAACACCTATTTTGATTCACGTGTTATCGTTTCATAGGTCGAAATAAAAAGCCCCATATTCGATTAAAGTAGCCAGACTGACTGACAAATTTCCAAGGTTTTAAGGTGAGCTATGCTCTCTATAACGCATTCGATAGTTCTGTTTGCTTTTGCAGTGGTTTGTGTTGACATTTGTTAATATTATTCCAAAGTCATTGTATCTTTAATACTTAAAAAGCATATACAAATAATATAATTTGAACTAAATACTAACTTTTATAGATTTCAAATCCATACATTAATAAAATAAATCTTGACTGTAGAAATATGAAAATCACACAAAAATCACACAGCATTCATAAAGTACATTGTTGTAAATGACTGCGAAATGGGAACGAACGCATATACAAGTTCAATTTGTTGAAAAGGAGATTATGGTGTAGTGACTCTTGGGACGCCAATGAAATATATCCCGAAAGACAATAGACTGTGACATCTTCAGCTATTGCCAACATATCTTTCAGTTGCGTCTTACACCATTTATTTGTTTATTAAACAGATGAACAACTTGGAAAATAATGCATATTTTTATTTTATGACAATATTGGATCTCCTTACAATATGGTGTCTAAAAACGCAATGTATAATGAGGAAATTATACTCGTCAGTTCACGTCCTATACCATTACAACGTGGTCAGTTAAATACACAATATTGAGTATATCTATACCTGTATCAACACTTTCGTCAGCCAGGTCATAGTTTTCATAACGTCACTGTCCAACCTGTTGAATACATAATTTATCATAATGATGCAACCAAAAACTTTAAAATAAAAACTAGACATATAGTAAAAAGGTGGTGACTAAACGAGATAATTTCGTTCAAAGAATTTCATGTAAAATGTTGACTCTTCTACTACATGAGAAGAAAAATTAAGGAGTGTGTATCATTTTGTGTATCATTTTGTAACTAAAACCGTTATTTAATTTAAAATTAAAACATCGCCAAACCCTATAAGTACCAAACGTGTTGCAGTCTCGGTTTAATTGAGACTGTTCATGAACTAATAAAGACCACTTTGTTTCATACATGTTAACACAAACTTAACGTGTACAGCGGTTATGATAAAGTATGCATTATTAGCATTTTAATGAAATCATAAGTGAAACATTTTATGGGTTAATACGTCAAAACATTTAAGCAAGGCTTTAAGTTTTACACTTAACTCCATGTTTGTGTTTGTTGTTTCCAAGGGATTACCTTTCCGTATTTATTGACATTCACATTAGCTTTTGTTTAGTGCTGTGTGGCGGCTGTAAAATGTAGCTCCGACTACACTTCAGTAGTGTTATCACTAACTGGTCATTTGGGATCCTCAAGTCCAATATGTGTGGCTTTAAAGTAGAGTACCGCTTAATCCGGTGCTAGGGCCCGTTAGAGGTGGGCCACCTTATATTTCCTCTAATGTACATTCTCAATAAACCTGAGTCTGCTACTTTCCTCCCTTGTTTGTGTTTGATGCTTCCAAAGGAAGCATTTTATAAGCATGTTTTATTCATTAACAAATTTGCAGCGAAACCAGCTGCCTTCAGTGTTTTCTAATATACGAGTATGCCACACGCAATCAAAGAACATAACTTCTTTGCCAGCGTTAACAGGTTAAAAAAATTGGCAACATAATTTATGTATTTATCTAAGTAAACTGATTAGTGAAAAAAGTCCCGAGGATAGAACAGGATTAGAATTGATTGATATTATTATTATTATTATCCGTAAAACCCATAAAACATGTTGAAAAATGCAAAATAGTTTGGATAAAGTCCTTAAAAGTGAAATAAATAATTTGCTGAGTAAGGATTGGTCACTGCTTAAATATTATACAGAAACATCCTTCCTGATGATTCTGTTTGAGACCCTTTAGTATTACAACGCACTGCATGTTTAGTGATTGACCCCTCTACAGTCAGTCACTACGCTTCATTTCCCCTTGTGCGATTGCTGGACAACCTCTTGTGACTCTATGAGTGCACCTACTGAAATCCCGACCAAGGGAGGTTGGTGCATGACCTTTCGTCCCTCGAGTTTTCTGGTCGTACCCTAGATTGGTTTTCTCTTTGGCTGCAACTGCCTTCGTTGTTCCGTACAATTCTGGATACATACTGAGATGTTTCTTCTTTTGTATTTTATATAGCTTTACAACAACATCTAAGTGTTTCTTTTGTTGTTTATCTGAATGTGGACTTTATTGTTAGAGAATTTATTTTGATGGGAGGTAGTTTTGTTTGCATTTTCTTGTCTATTTGGGCGCTGACGACAGGATGAAATGAATGAATGAATGAATGTCTTTATTTATAGAGTGTGACCCAATTAGCCAACACTAATCTCCATTGGGGCCCTCTGCAAAGTCATACATATACATGTACAATGTAAAACATGTATAACAAAACAGTGATATTTCCTTTACAATATTGCGCATACATACATGCAAATACACACACATGCACACACATTTACAACTATATGCACACATCATTCTTAATATATATACATAATTATATACATGGTTTGAGGTGGTGGTGTGCATAATAAAGTACCACACAGTACACAAGATGTCAATAATTATCTAAAACTGCCAAACATAATAAATAATAATAATAATAGCGAGGATTGTGTACATATAAAATCAATTCAAGCTAAGCTGTAGGCCTTATTGCCTACAGACCGTTCCAAGTCGGTAAACCTGTCTACGCCACCCTTTCTGTTGTATTTTGTCTTTTTCATTGTATAATTAATTAAATACTTCTCCTTGTTTGTAGAACAGTGTGGACCTAAGATGCCATTGCGTTTGGACGCTGTGGTTTCTATAGGACCCTATATCTCATTCTTGAAGTATAACAATATATATTTACCAATAGTAACGTTTAAACAAGGAGGCTCGTAATTAATAACACATATTTTGATATTTTCTATTATTTTTTATAATTTGTTTTCCATTAGATATTTATTACTTAAATTCATCTTTGTCGTATGTGTTGTGTTATATGTGATTTGTAAAGATTATGACTGTATTTTGAAAAGTTAAGGTACTGCTTTCTTTCAGTCACATGTGTTGTATGTATTCCAGTTATTTGTTGATTTGTATACACTTTGACTATATTTGGACTGTAACATTTATGTATACTCTCCTATGCTTGCAGGCATAAAGATCTACTAATACTGACATTATCATTATCCACAAAAAGTCTTGAAACATACAAATAGTTTGGATAAAGTTCTTAAAAGTGAATTAAACAATTGTTGAGTAAGGATTGGTCAAAGTTTTAAATATCGTACAGAAGCTTTAGTCCTGGTGTTTGCGTTTTGTTTCAAAATGGAAAAAACTAGGGACCGGTTTTGAAATCATAGTTGACATACACTTACCCTACACTTACCCTAAACATTTTGAAAATACTTCTGGGATCAAGGAAATAAAACACTTTCCACAACACGCCAAACAACTCCAGCAGTGAAAAAATTCACGACCTCATAATAGTGTTGACAGGTGAGTGTTAAAATGGGTCCAAATTTCTTGGATTGTTTATGTCGAACTCAGGACTGGGATCGAATGCCGTACTCAGGACTGAGATATAATGTCAAACTCTCCATTTAAAGTCGCCTTTCAGAAATCGTTCAGTTCATTCAAGACGCAGGGTGTTTACTTCTATTAATAAGTGTAATGCTACGAGGTGCAGTTGTTGCAATTATTTATCTTGCAAGTCCATCATTAAGAATGTTTAATGTTTGTCTGGCTTCAAATGTTGATTGACGTAAATCTCACGTCATTTATGTTTTGACTTGAAATGCACCACGCTGCGGTATACAATATGTTGGACAAACAGGTCGATCTTTAAATGTTCGATTTCGTGAACATAAAAATAATGCAGGTCATCCTAAAAAGTTAAAAAATTACTTGTACCAACACTTTCGTCAGTCAGGTCATACATTTAGTAACTTTACTGTTCAACCGGTTGAATATATAATTAGTTCCTGCTGATAAAGCAGTTAATAATGTATTTATTGTTTGACGCCTACATAACGTCAATGTTTTATCTCTGGAATTCGGTAGCACTATTTGTCTACTCCAGTTCATTCTACTGAGGATGATGTTGTTTCCACACATATCACTCGGTGCACTACTTTCAAGGCTGGGGTAGACGAAAAGCAGAACAAACTGCCAACTATGTACTGGATTCCTAATTACATAAAAATTCCATATAAGGCCCGCTTTATTTCGAATTCTAGTGCCTGCACCACCACAAACATCTCCAAACTTTTAACTTCTTGACTTACTGCCGTTAACGTTAAACAATATTGTGATAAAACTTATGAAAACTCTGGAATTAATTTGTTTTGGTCTATTAAAAATTCGGGAAACGTTTTTCATCTATTAGCACTTATGACTTCTCTACACTATATACAACTTACCACATCACCTTGAGCTTTTTGCTCTTATTCAAAAGATATTCGCTAGGGGAAATACTAAATTTTTGGCCTGTAATAATATTAAAGCGTTTTCTACTAACGGCAGTTTTGACAATTACACTATGTGGACTTGCCAAGAAGTTTGTGAAGCACTCATCTTCCTATTAGATAATATTTTCGCCAGATATGGAACGACCGTTTATAGACAAATTGCTGGTAATCTATGGGTACGAACTGTGCACCCCTTGACGCAGATTTGTTTTTATATTGCTATGAAAGAGATTTCATATTGAGTCTTTCACCAGATACCCAGGAAGATGTTATTGAGGACTTTAATGACACCTCTGGTATCTGGATGACGTATATTTCATCTTTCAATTTGTTCTTTGTTTCTCTGTAAGTTTGTGGTTGACTGTCTGAATGCTGCTTTTCGTGTTCGATTTTTATATCTATATCTAGCATGGAGACGAATGTTGAACTCAGGACTGGGATCGAATGTAAAACTCTGGATAAGATTCGAATTTGAAACTCAGTTTCATGACTGGAATCGAATGTCGAACTCTGGACCTAAATGACATGCAGAACAGAAACCTACGAAATAATTTCGAACTTTGGACTATTGTCAAAGTTTTAACTAGAGCGGTAACGACTGTCAAAATAAGGATTCAGTTAGAACGTCAACTCAGGAATCAGAATTGGGAAAAATGCCGATCTCAGGACCAGGACTGAGATTTGATGTCGAACTCTGGACTGACACATTCATGTTGTGGCAATTGCTGTTGCGGACTGATAAATTACAAACTATTGTCTACGTTCTATCTTCGCACAGTTCTTGTAATACCCGCTAGTAGAGCGTACAATGATTGTCTCAGAGAATGTTGTAAATATTTCCATTTACTCACCAAACATGTTTTTATATCTACTTTTGCTAATTGTATTGGAGAGCATTACATCTATCGTTGCGTTGAACAAAAATAAACACAGAAATAAAGAAAGAATATGGCTGATAGTGATAGAGGTGAATAAAAAGCTTTTGACTGCAAAGAGGAAGACTTGTATTCAATCTAGATTCAAGCAGGAAACAGGAATACTTTGAAGTATATATTTACCATTGCTGTTATTAGCCTTCCATGGAAGCATGATATAAGGCGCAATTTCAGTATTATTTCTGACTACTACAGTCTTGGAACTGACTAATGATGTAATGCTAGAAAATATGTTGTCCACCAACCCTCTCTCGGTAGTCGGTTTGTAAATGAGTTTGCAAAAGTAAATCGAACAGGAAAAGTAGCATTCAAGGACAACAGTCAACCACAAACACACACAGAAACAACGAACAGCTTTAAAGATGAATAACAGGCAATAAGACATTACAAACACAAACGGGTTGACAATAGAGCTACCGCCTTGGAACGGTCAGTGGCAAAAAATATCGCTCGGGGTTACCTTCTTTGTGGCTTTCTAGTCTATTTTTTGTGATTTATACAAATAAAATCTTATTCTCGCTTTTTACAGATAGTGCAATGTGTGAATTGTATATATATATTGCTGTGTATTGATTTCGATTTAAATAAACATAAACATGTTCATTAAACAAAACATGCCAGAGAACTTTAAAAGTGGAAATGTGCATACATGTTGGACTATAGATGGACACTAAACGTCATTTCTGTGTCTGAAATGATTTAGAGAAGTTTTAAAATTAAAAAAGGGAGTTATTTGTTGAGAAATATAGATATAAAAATCGAACAGGAAAAGCAGCATTCAAGGACGACAGTCAACCACAAACACACACAGAAATAAGACATCACAAACACAAAAGGGTTGACGATAGGGCTACCGCCTTGGATCGGTCAGTGGCAAAAAAGGCCGCTGTGGGGTAACCTTCATTGTGGCTTTCTAGGCTATTTTCTTTTGTATGTATACATATACGAGCATCTTTGTGTTTTACTTATATTGCCTATTAATGCTACCTTGTTCGTTAGAAAATAGTTCATGGCGGGGATTTCTTTATTCACACTGTCCCGTTTTATTGAGATGACGGTAGGGTAAGTGTGAGGTTTAGTGCGCCCTAGAACCTGGTTTAAATCCCCAGCGGCCTTTTATGCCTCCGACCGTTCCAAGGCGGTAGCCCTATTGTCAACCCTTTCTGTGTTTGTGATGTCTTATGCCTTTATTCCTTATTACAATTGCCATTCATGCTTGTCGTTTTGCGTGTTTTGGGGTTTACTGTGTTCTGTGAAAGCTGCATTTCCTGCTCGACTTTTATGTTTATTTTTAAACCAGGTTCTAGGGTGCACCAAACCTCACTCTACCCTATTATAATCACATTTAACAAGACAATGTAAAATAAGGAATTGTCTATAGCAAACTAGGCAGCATTAATAGGCACTATAAGTAAAACACAGAGTTGATCGTGTATATATGAATATAAACAATCATAGAAAGTATATCGGGTTTCGAGCAATCATATTATATCGGGTCTCATGCAATCATAGTATATCGGGTCTCGCGCAATCATAGTATATCGGGTCTCGCGCAATCAAAGAGGAAAGCATATTGGCGAATGTAAATGGGTCCACCACAAAGCATGCAGTGCGTTGCAATATGATATGATATAACCTTTTTTTTTAATAATTTTTCGAAGGCAGCGTTAATAGTCGATAAAAGTAAAACACATAAATGATCATGTATATATAATATAAAAAAAGCCTAGAAAGCCACAAAGTAAATACTCAGTTACTTGGCAGAAGCCAGAGCAACAAGAGACCAAACCGTTAAGAGTACGGCAAGACACGATTAAAGACCAAACATCAGTCACTACCGTCCTATAAGGATTTAGGTAGACGTAATCATAGTCGACATGAAATATGGTAAGAGTGAGGTTTGGTGCACCTAGAACCTGGTTTAAACCTTCACGTTTATGTTTGTGATGCCATATTGTTCCTTCTGTTCATATTTGTAGTTGTTTTTTGTTTCTGTGCGTGTTAGTGGTTGACTGGTCCTTGAATGCTACATATCCTGTTAGACTTTTATATCTTCTAATACCTTATGAGGTGGACCAATTAAACTGGTACCCAATATGCAATAGTTTACTGGTATCCGAAAACATACTCATGATTGCATGGTTAAAACATGTGTTGGTTAATTGCGGAAGGCTGGTAGTTGATCACTGGCTTCCCCACCACAAACTGACCGTCCTATAAATAATTAATGAAAGAGTGATCCCTTGGAAGCAACAAACACAAACAAGAGAGAAAAGTAGCAGACTCGATTTTATTGAGTCTGTTCAAAAGAGGTAATTATAAGATGCATCACCTCTCACGCCTCGAAGCACCGGCTTGAGCGATATTCTACTTTAAAGCAACAACGAATCCGATTGATGATCCCAAAAGACCAGTAAATAATAACACTACTGATTTGTAGTAAAGCCTTAATTGAACAGTAAAATGCTTTGATAGTATCGATTTTACTCCTAGAAAGTACGAAAAACGACATACATTCGCAGCTGTAAATCATGTTATTTTGGTGCTGTCGTATATACATGGCCATTGTCACAATCGTTTAAAAATGATATTAAGAACTTTTATACTATCACTTTGACGCTTACTAGTTTAACGCACACAACAATCAGTCATGTAAAGGTCACTATCCCGCCAACAACAGCCAAATTTAAGAACTGATGTACACCGTTTCTAATCCTAATAACGACGAGATAACTAACATATTTTGAGAATCCAAAAGTTATAGAAACAAGCTTTAACAAGTCAGGTCAACCCTCAAAACCGGAGTATCAAGTTAAGAGCTACCAACTCATATTTCATCTTACACATATTCAATCACGGGTATTTTAAGAACCAGTAAATAAACCTATTCTTTAAATCGGCAAATATACATGTTTATACGCCCTGAACACCCATATAGAGTTTTGATAAAATGTTTTGTAATGTAATTGTGCCGTTATTTGGAGGGTTATTTTCTTTATAAAATAGAATATGTATATAAAATACTAAACTATTCTTAACTTCACAGTTTCCGAGAACAGAACAAGCATATTTAAGCTTTAGATAAAAAGGAAATATGTACAAATGCGAACTTAAACATACATGAGCTGCAGTAGAATATATAAAATATTAACGTCAGGTTTATCAAAATAATTTTGATCCGGAAGGCGGACCATATTATACAGCATGACCTCTAGATAAACAGTGCATATATCAATACTAGTTCATCAAAATGCTTTACTGTAATAAGTATAGCAATCTCGTCTTAATTGTCGCTGTTTTATCAAAAGATGCTTTGAACTGTAGATTGATTATCATTTATTTCGTTGTATATTGGTAAATTGCTACAGCAAAACGAGGGTTATATACTTTATATACGCTTTGATCGTTAGACTAACCACCATTTATTGCATGATTTAATGACTGATAATGAATCTTCAGTAGTGGAAAATATGACAACACAATCCCATTGCTGAATGATCTATCGGTATGGAAAGCCGTTGAAACAGATATATATCTCCTGTGTACAGCCGATAGGTTTACAAGTTATACACTGATGGTTTTCATTACACAACATTAGTCTCTTTGTCGTAAGACACCTTTTCGCTACTCATCGTTGCGGGTTCCCATTGTGAGCTCGACTTGTATAAATACTAATTGGCCCTTATTTCGCTTTTCACAGAATGGTATTACTCTCCAAAAAAACAAAAACAATTATGAGTCTATTAGTTAAATCTTTCACCTCTTCGGTTACACTCTGCGTCATCAATACAAATTCCACAAAATAACTCTTCATTTCTTAGAACTTAACCATATGTACGCCTTACACCTTTAAATCTTCATTCGGCAACCTCGTTTCTTGTTCCTTCTAATAATATTACTAGGATTTTTAATAATGGCTCAAAAGTTTCCGTAACTCCTCTAGGATCAACTGTTCTGAGGAAATACCATATAAAAAAGATAAAAATATCGGACAGGGAAAGCAGCATTCAAGGACGACAGTCAACCACAAAACACAAAAAACAAACACGCAAACAGACAAACGAGAAGGCAAAAGTAATAAAAAATGCAAACGACATCACAAACACAAAAGGGTTGACAATAGGATTTTACCGCCTTGGAACGGTCAGTGGCAACAAAGGCCACTGGGGATTTAAATCGGTTCTAGGGTGCACCAAACCTCACATTTACCCTACTGTCAACACATTAAAACAGGACAGTGTAAATAAAGAAATCCCCGCCATGATCTAATCTCTAACCAACAAGGCAGCATCAATAGGCAATATAAGTAAAACACAAATATACTTGTGTAAATATAATACAAAAAAACAATAGCCTAGAAAGCCACAATGAAGGTACTTAATGACTTGGCAGAAGCCAGAGCAACAAGAGAATAAAACATTAAGGGCACGACAGGAAAGATCATAGACAAACATCAAACGCCACCGTCCCAATGGGCTTTAGGTAGGCGTCATCATAGGGTCCACAGCCTGTCCTGTCATCGTACAATTAAAGAGAAAAGCATAGTGGCGAACTGTAAAAGGATCCACCACCAAGTATGCAATACGTTGCAAAATGATAGGGTCATAACCTCTTTTGCTAAACATTTTAACAAGTTTAACAAAGAAAGTATGAAAGTGATCATGACCAAGAATCTTCCGAAGTTTATAAATCACATCACCATAGAAGTCAGGTTGTGATAGTCCTTGTCGCAGAAGAGTCCTTAAATTACTTTTCTATTTGGAAAGAAGATCAGGGTTACGATAATAAAACTTTGCAAAGGTTTTACGAAGTTTATGGTAACGGTAACCCTGATTGAGTAGCTTTTTAGTTATACAAAGATTACGAATATTAAAGTCCTCAACTCGAGTACAAGCTCTTGAAAAACGAATAAGTTGAGACACATACACCCCATACGAAGTTGCTCGGAGAACATCCCCATCCAAGTGGGGATAATTAACAATGTCAAAATTAAAATCATCTCTCTTGTCATAGATTTTGCTAATTATTTCACCATTTTCAATCGAGAGATCTAAATCAAGAAAATAGCGTTATTATCAGATATATTAGCTTTGTTAAGCTGAAGTTCTTTAGGATAAATATTATTAATCATAGTTTGAAAGAAAGGGTTGTCAATGTTCAATATGTCATCCAGATACCGAGAGGTGTCATTAAAGGCTTAATAACATCTGCCTGGGTATCTGGTGAAAGACTCAACATGAAATCTCTTTCATAGCAAAATAAAAACAAATCTGCGACTAGTGGTGCATAGTTCGTACCCATAGGGGTACCAACAATTTGTTTATAAATGGTGGTTCCATACCTGACGAAAATATTATCTAATAGGAAGATGAGTGCTTCACAAACTTCATAGCAAGTCCACATAGTATAATTGTCTAAACTGCCGTTAGTAAAAAACGCTTTAATATTATTACATGCCAAAAATATAGTATTTTCTCTAAAGAATGCTTTTTGAATAAGAGAAATTAACCTTTAGCCTTTAAATATGTACGTGCGAAGGTAATTGTTCTACTGTAAATATGCGTAGGAAAATAGGTGAGGGGCAAGGGAGGGCCAGGCCCCGAATAATCTGAGTAGAGGGCCAGAGTTTGTTTTGACTTCTAATTGTTTGCCAAATCATGTACTGACTACCACACATGTGTTTGCGTGTGTTCATTAAAATGGCCAGTAAAGAAGAGTTATCAAACGCTGAAAATGTTCAGTTGCCCTCTTTCCCATCCCAGGCCCTTGCAACCAACCCGCTAGCCACTGCCCAAGTCATTGAGTACCTTTATTGTGGCTGTCTAGGCTATTGTTTTTTTGTATTATATTTACACGAGCATATTTGTGTTTTACTTTGATTGATGCTGCCTTGTTGGTTAGAGATTAGATCATGGCGGGGATTTCTTTATTTACACTGTCCTGTTTTAATGGGATGACGGTAGGGTAAGTGTGAGGTTAAAACACAAAGATGCTCGTGTAAATATAAAATAGCATAGAACGCCACAATGAAGGTACTCAATGACTTGGCAGAAGCCAGAGCAGCAAGAGAATAAACCATTAAGGGCACGAAACTGGCGGGGATTTCTTTGATTACACTGTCCCGTTTTATTGGTATGACAATAGGGTAAGTGTAAGGTTTGGTGCAACATAGCCTCTGGTTTTAAGATTTAGGTAGACGGCATCATAGGTTCCACTTTATTACATTATTTATTTACTTATTTTTTAAATATGTGTTCATATTATGTATGTAATATAAAATAATAGAAACTGCAAACTACGAAATAATTTATATCAGATGTGTAGTTATGTATCCGTCACCATTCCAATAACAAAAAACACTATAACGCTATTCATATCTTCTGTTAACGTCTCACACCACAATTAATTTGGCATCGGCTTCCATTGTAATGTTTTTTTTCGTGACCTAGAGATAAACAACATTTACAACATGTCTTTATGCTGAAATTCTTCATTGATTCAATATCTGCAATTTAAAATCCAAATAACAAATATTTACCAGTTTGAACATTTTTTACTTTCATGTTTGCCTGACACCTATCAACATTTTGCGCGATGACAAAAATACAACCTCGAGGTGATTAGACCCATGATGGGTAAAATAAGGCCGAATTAGCTAGAAACCTTACATCAACATGAACTTTTCTGTGATCTCTTTCTAAAATGATGTAGGTTTAGAACCTGTTAAGGATAACTCAATGTATGCAATGGAAAGTCTTATAAAAAGTAGAAAAGAGGAACTTTTTTTGTACATACCTCCTTTACTTTTAGGGCACGAGTATTCAAAGGAGATAATAGTGTTGTGAGTCCTAAAGCCACTTTGAAAATGTCTTTGCTTATGTTGTTCAGTGGTGTGTTATGTTGCTGATTGCTATAGTTATATATGTCTACACTAACGGTCAAATATTTAGTAGATAGATCTTTTATTTGACACAATATTAGTCGTACCATGTTCTACATACTGTATAACACACAAAAATAAGTAAGTCAGATACAAGACCTTGGAGTTACTAAACATATCTTGGTTATAGCCTGTAAATAGTTTGAGTAGACTTCAACTGACCATTATGTTTAACAGGTCTGAGTGGCGTTATAATACCGAGTGTTACCCTTGAACCGACACTGTCAACACAGTCTCAGATGTTTACGTTCATGTAGTGTTGTTACACATGAACCGACACTATAACACGTGAACCGACACTGTCAACACAGTCTCTGATGTTTACGTTCGTGTAGTGTTGTTACACATGAACCGACACTGTCAACACAGTCTCAGATGTTTACGTTCATGTAGTGTTGTTACGCATGAACCGACACTGTCAACATAGTCTCAGATGTTTACGTTCATGTAGTGTTGTTACGCATGAACCGACACTGTCAACACAGTTTCTGATGTTTACGTTCATGTTGTGTTGTTACACATGAGCATACACTGTCGACACAGCCTCAGACATTTACGTTCAGGTAATGTTGCTGCACTTAAACCGATAGTGTCAACACAGACTCTGATATTTACGTTCATGCAGTGTTGTTACACATGAACCGACACTGTCAACACAGTCTCTCATGTTAACGTTCATGTAGTGTTGTTACACTTGAACCGACATGTAGTGTTGTTACACATGAACATACACTGTCGACACAGTCTCAGATGTTTATGTTCATGTAATTTTGCTGCACTTAAATCGATAGTGTCAACACAGTCTCTGATGTTTACGTTCATGTAGTGTTGTTACACATGAACCGACACTGTCAACATAGTCTCTGATGTTTACGTTCATGTAGTGTTGTTACACTTGAACCGACACTGTCAACATAGTCGCAGATGTTTACGTTCATGTATTGTTGTTACACATGAACCGACACTGTCAACACAGTCTCTGATGTGTACGTTTATTTAGTGTTGTTACACATGTACCGACACTGTTAACTCTGGTAGTCACGAACGTGACTACCAGAGACTGCCTCTGGTAGTCACGTTCGTTAAGTAAAGTGTGGCGACTGTCAACATAAAAGTGTGCTTTGACGTAGAATACCACTTAAGCCGGCGGCTCAAGGGAGGCGTGAGAAATGTTGCTTGATTTGGGATCAACAAGCCCAATACAGGTGGGTTTGAAGTAGAATACCACTTAAGCCGGCTCTATGGGGGCGTGAGAAGTGTTAACTTCTTACATTACCTCCCATGAACAGACACACTTAAACTGTGTGCTGCTTAATTCGATTGCTTGTGTTTGGTGCTTCCAAAGAATCTCCTATTTCAGTACTTATTAGATGTGTTAATTCAAGGGGTCGATTATTGCCGAGGAACTTGGTTCGTACATAGGAACATTGAAATAACATTACATATTAAGATTTCATAACATAAACATACAACACATTTAGCAAGCATTTTATTTAATAAACTGTGGGCAAGCATATGCTTTAAATCTTAAAATTCTGTCATTAACTATCTACTACGCATTGACAGCGATTCTTACCGTTAAACGTTACTAAAGCAGCGAGGAATGTTTTGCATTTCTTGACGTCTATTTTCAGATTGTACTCTTCATCAAACTGTCAAAATTGTACAGGTATTTATCTTTTAGACAGTTTTATTTTGACATGAATCAGCGACAATGGAAATAAAGAAGAAAAGCTCAAGTGGTTAATAACACCAAGAAGTGTTTGCCATAGTCATATCTCTGGCAATAGTTATTGCGTTTGTCAGCAAATTGACTTCATAAATAAGCAAATTGGCTACCTATAACTATTAGCTGGCACGTCAAAAGTATTTAAGCTCGAGCAGTATTCCTTTTACTGTGATACCGTTGTTTGAGATCGTTGCTCTTTGAAACATCGGTACAACTGACTTCCATTGTCAGTAGGTTTTATTGGAGTTTAAAGGATTTCCCTACAACTGATCCTAGCAGTTAAATAATCTTTATATAAGTATCTCCTTCATCTATGACACAATATGATATAGCTTATAAGACCTTATAAGGAGTGGTGCACCCTAGAACTTAATTGAAATCCCGGCGATCTTTTTTCAAAAGACCCTTCCAAGACGTTACCTCCGCTACCCCTATTTTCAACCGTTGTGTGTGCGTGAGCGTGTGCGCGTTCGCGTATGCGTGTCGACCTTGTTATTGCTGTTTTGGATGGGGTTTTTGATTGGATGTGTTCTGTGAATGTTACATTTTCTGTTCGACTTTATACCTACTTTCATAACACATATATATAGACTTGTTTTCACTTATTATAAAAACTAGGAAATAAGTCATACAACTATAGTGGGTAGCTGAGCTCAAAAGATATGCGGTTTGTGTTTAATACTTTGAGAATATAACCAATACAGTAACAATTGAGAATTTTAGCGTGATTTTATATAAGATTGGGAAAACAGTAAAACATTCATTTAATAATTGTATCTTTAATACAGTTTGAGTACACTAAGGTCAACACAGGCATTGTCACACTAACATCAACACAGGCATTGTCACACTAACATCAACACAGGCATTGTCACACTAACATCAACACAGGCATTGTCACACTAACATCAACACAGGCATTGTCACACTAACATCAACACAGGCATTGTCACACTAACATCAACACAGGCATTGTCAAACTAACTTCAACACAGGCATTGTCACACTAACATCAACACAGGCATTGTCACACTAACATCAACACAGGCATTGTCACACTAACATCAACACAGGCATTGTCACACTAACATCAACACAGGCATTGTCACACTAACATCAACACAGGCATTGTCACACTAACATCAACACAGGCATTGTCAAACTAACTTCAACACAGGCATTGTCACACTAACATCAACACAGGCATTGTCACACTAACATCAACACAGGCATTGTCACACTAACATCAACACAGGCATTGTCACACTAACTTCAACACATGCATTGTCACACTAACATCAACACAGGCATTGTCACACTAACATCAACACAGGCATTGTCACACTAACATCAACACAGGCATTGTCACACTAACTTCAACACATGCATTGTCACACTAACATCAACACAGGCATTGTCACACTAACTTCAACACATGCATTGTCACACTAACTTCAACACATGCATTGTCACACTAACATCAACACAGGCATTGTCACACTAACTTCAACACATGCATTGTCACACTAACATCAACACAGGCATTGTCACACTAACTTCAACACAGGCATTGTCACACTAACATCAACACAGGCATTGTCACACTAACATCAACACAGGCATTGTCACACTAACTTCAACACATGCATTGTCACACTAACATCAACACAGGCATTGTCACACTACCATCAACACAGGCATTGTCACACTAACTTCAACACAGGCATTGTCACACTAACATCAACACAGGCATTGTCACACTAACATCAACACATGCATTGTCACACTACCATCAACACAGGCATTGTCAACACAGGCATTGTCACACTAACTTCAACACAGGCATTGTCACACTAACATCAACACAGGCATTGTCACACTAACTTCAACACAGGCATTGTCACACTAACATCAACACAGGCATTGTCACACTAACTTCAACACAGGCATTGTCACACTAACATCAACACAGGCATTGTCACACTAACATCAACACAGGCATGTAACAGCAGCTTGTTTTCAATACTTGTCACACTAACGCTTCTTTTTTTAATATTTGGTTTATTTTTCCTTAAATTGGGGTAACCATGTATGGTTTTGGCATTGGGAATATAGCCCAATAACGGCAATAAAAACAGACTACAAAACATTGATAGGAAGTAGTTAATGGCACGTCTGTAGTTAATGGCACGTCTGTAGTTAATGGCACGTCTGTAGTTAATGTCTGTAGTCTGCTACTTTTGAGCTTCTAATTATATTAGCGGAAATGAGGGGAATTTAGTTATAAAATAAACGCATGAATGCATGCTCGTATAATTTAATACCGTTGTAGGCACTTCCAGGTGTCATATATTTATGTTTCGTTTTCGGCCATACAAAGTGCAGGTAACCTGAGTTCATTATTGTCAAAGTGGAAAGCAAGGCACTAAGAACTATAGTATAGTTTTGTGCTTGTCTGTCTGACTTGGAAAGTCAGACGGAATTTATTTTACTTTGTACTGAAAGTGTAACTCATATATCAAAGTTATACAACTTTATAAACGGTATTGACAATAAGTTGGATGAACCCTATTATATCCACAATGTGGATGCAATTATGCGAGTAGACTTTGTATTTAAAAAGAATGAATATTATGTACAACAATTTATTTTTTTAAATCTAGACTTGTACATTTGAATGACATCAAAACGATTATTTAAATGAGTTTGTACTCCAACACACTATGAACTTTCAACCGAAATGCACACAATTTAAATCGAAAAGTCTAGTTGTCGAAAAGCCTGCCAATGATGTACCGTGCTTGCTTCATACTTGAAATGTTGAGAGTCCGCGAAACAGTGCGCTTTTGAATCTAAAAAGGACTGGAGACGATCTGAAATAGTAAATGGTGACATTACAAATGATGTATGGAGATAACTGTAACTGTTGTTGTAATAACTTTAACTTTAATCCATTTGCATATGTTTCTAGTAATATTGCGACGTTTAATACATACAGTGCAGCATATCTGCAATAAAATATTATTAAACTAAAACTATAAAATGTGCAAATCTATGCAATTGAGCAGCATGTGATTCTCGGATTAATAATGATTTATAAAATTGTCGGGAAATCTCGACAACTCGGCTGTTTTCTGTTACTAAAAATAAGTGTAAAAGTCGAACAGGAAATGCAGCTTTCACAGAACACAGTAAATCCAAAAACACGCAAAACGACAAACATGAACGGCAATGTTAATAAGGAATAAAAGCATATGACGTCACAAACACAAAACTAAATATCAATTTAAATGGGGTTTATATTGTTAACAGTTGATCCGTACCTCGGCTATGTTAAGAACACATAGCACTATATTCGGCAGTATGAGTAGAGTAACACATAGCACTATATTCGGCAGTATGAGTAGAGTAACACATAGCACTATATTCGGCAGTATGAGTAGAGTAACACATAGCACTATATTCGGCAGTATGAGTAGAGTAACACATAGCACTATATTCGACAGTATGAGTAGAGTAACACATAGCACTATATTCGGCAGTATGAGTAGAGTAACACATAGCACTATATTCGGCAGTATAGTAGAGTAACACATAGCACTATATTCGGCAGTATGAGTAGAGTAACACATAGCACTATATTCGACAGTATGAGTAGAGTAACACATAGCACTATATTCGGCAGTATGAGTAGAGTAACACATAGCACTATATTCGGCAGTATGAGTAGAGTAACACATAGCACTATATTCGACAGTATGAGTAGAGTAACACATAGCACTATATTCGGCAGTATGAGTAGAGTAACACATAGCACTATATTCGGCAGTATGAGTAGAGTAACACATAGCACTATATTCGGCAGTATGAGTAGAGTAACACATAGCACTATATTCGACAGTATGAGTAGAGTGATCCCGGATTCATGTGCAACGTATCACTCTCTGCGTGGGACAGCTCTAAATAATCTAAGTAATGTGTTGATGAGCCGAGTTAAACAACAAGTCAACACCATGATTAAATATGTCAATATGCCAACTCAAGCAAAGTTATAAGAGAAGAAAATGATAGGTGATGTAATACGTGTCTACACGTAGAACGTAACGATATGATTATGTTCTATAAATATACTTTTATCTTTTAATTATTTAGTTTGTACGGTACTAAGGGGATGATTTTTCGAGCCCCATTTATCTATGACGGAGAAAATCAATTGGTCGCCTTTATTTATAAAGATGGCCGATTTTTTAAATAAAGATATGTCTAATGAGAATATTATTAACTGTGATTTGCATGTTCTTTTCGATGAATTCTGGCAGAACATTGCATAATTGCATACGTCAAAATAAGCAACATTGCACTGTTGGATACGTCACAATATGCAAAGCTGTTTATAGGACGGCGATATACGTAAAGCTGTTATCGGGAGGGTATGTGATCAAATTAATTGTTTCACTTAACGTCAGGGGGTTTGGAGGGCTGGCGTGGCGCAGTCGGTAGCGCGGCGGATTAGTAACCGGAGGAGTAATCATCGACACAAAGTATCTATCGTCTCCGTTAAGGCTAAACATAAAATAGAAAACAAACGATAGAAACAAATATGTAAATAATATAATGTGTGTTTCTATGTGAGCTTTTGGTTTACTATGATCTTTGACTGCTGATTTTTCTGTTCGACGTTTATATCAACTTGTATGTATTACATGTTAGGTTAGTTGTATGGCCGTTGAAGATCGAACAAGTCATTAATATGGCCGCCAAGAAGAACTTATCACAACTGTGTCGTAATGTTATACAGACATAGTATATAGTCTTACGTTTAAAAAATCTTAAAACTAGTAATATATAACAATATATTACCAATTTCACATTCTTGTCCGAAATCACGGACGTCGAACCTCGATCATCCGATGAATCTCTTGAAGTTAGGTCGATATTATATAAACACCGTTAACACATCTAAACAGTATATCATATCTAGAGCGAAATATTCAGATTTATCCCTATTGCGGAGAACCAAAACGAAAAACAACTATTTACCTTTCCGTAAAAATCACACTCGTGTAGACACTTTTATGAATAACTTCATCAATAACAAGCAGTTAAAATGTTACGGTTCATAAACTATTGCGTGCTGTAGACATTATCGCCAGATACAGCTTCGTGATAATTTGGCAGTAATTAGGTGGCGGCATCACCGTAATCAATGTCGGCGGAAGAATACATATTAAGCGCCAACATCAAACACAGATTAGTACTACTCACGATACTTGAAACTTCTGTTTGTAGGTAATATGTATCAGTGCAGTTGTGTCTAGTATGTTCCGTTTTCCTGGTGTTTATAACAACAGGTGCTACATCAGAGTATTGACAAATTGCTTTTATACGTGTTAAATACAGTTTTATTAGCTGCTGGTTGTGTTGAATGAGGAGGAAATATTGCATTGGAGTATGATTCAATTCTAAAGGTGGATTAAGGACTTAAGAACAAATAATATGTCTTATGAACATATCGGTGAACATTCTAAAAGTGGACATAAAAATCCCAAGGCTGGCGTCGATGCCAAACATCCGCATTCCAGCGGGAAGGACATCAACATATTGGTGCTTGGGATGGCTGGTGTCGGAAAAACAGGTTACACATTTTATTTTAGACAGTTGTATGATGGAAATCTGATTTTTTTAAAAATTAATCATATGTTGAAGACTAAACTCTAAACAAGCTTAATCATCTGTGTTGATCAAATTACATTTATTATACCAACAATGGCTATTAATAATGGTATTTTATTTTGTATTGCATGTTACGAAAACTAACACATTTTAAAAGGACATACAAGTTCCTTTGATATTTTTTTTAAACTCGCGGCATCCCTTAAGAATATTTACAGAATTTGCATTTTGAAAAGAATTATAAATACATTTTGAATAAATAAAAACAACTGCTTTATGTGTTGCTATTTGTTCACTACATTACGCTATTAATGTATTTAACGCTAAAGTAGACTATCAAAGACAAAAATGAAAGTTCCAAATCGATTTATATATTCAGTTATATGCAAGCATATTTAATATCAACATGATACTGGATTAATAAGTGGAGAGCCTTCCGGTCTATATTTCAGAGGAGAGTTGTCTATATGTACATCTGAAACGTGATAATGATGTCATTGTCGTAACGTCACGTGTCAAGGGTCGCAATGAGCCGTTACATGTGCGTGCATATGAAACGTTTTTGAAACCAGTTATTAATTTACAGCAAAACAAATCATAAATCGGTGAAATTAATAGAAACGTACATTTTCCACCTAAATTTATCCCGTATCGAAAATATGTTTTTACTTGGTTTGACTATTTTAATATAAAGCTATGTACAGTATTTGCACGAAGATTTTGATTGACAGTTATTGCCTTGTTCTGACGTCATTTGTAGACATATGTTGTTTATCACATAACTTACGGTGTGGGAGTGGAATAACACCATTCTATATTTTCGATATACCACTAGTTATATGTAAATAAGCCGAGTATGCGCTGTCAATTTTTATTCGATAATGCTATGATCCAATTCCCACGATTTATGTCGGTTTCGCGTGTTAAAGCGACAGGCAAAATGCAATAAAAGTGAGTAATGTGAAAAAAAGAATCTAACATTCGTTCTCAGCTCGTCAGCAAAAATGGTATAATGCTCGGCGAGAGCCTCGCATTATATCATTTTGCCAGCATGTTTAATAAATTCAATAATGAATGAGTACTCATGTAAGATTCTCTATATATTCATAGAATTAAATTGGGGTTTAAAGGCGCACCAACACATGAAAATGTTATTTGGCGCCTAGCAGGCATGAACCTGCCAGGCTCATCTTCCATGTACATCGAGATAAAATATGGAAAATGGGCCTAGAACCTTCTCACCCTGAACTGCAGAGTTGCTGCAAATTCTATCGTAGAAACTCCATTTACGAGCGAGATGGCACCTGAAACAATGCAGGGATCATGATGAAGACCTTTAATGAACATGAACAAAAAATGATAAAATGAACATGAATTTGTGGGGATTCTATATGGGGGGAAAAATAGATGCAAAAACTGGGCAGGAACTGTACCATATACAGAACGCGCTGTCATCCAAGAACAGGCAGCTAATTAAAATAACATAGAAATGTATAGTCAATAACAATGTGTGAGACATCCTAAACATAAACATATTTGCCGATATGGGGTACCGTTTGTCGTTAATGGCCGAACTTAGTTTCAACTGGTTCTAGGTCGAACCAAGTATATATAAAAGTTGAAAAGGACATGTAGCATTGAAGGACCACAGTCAACCAAACCACGCACGGAAACAAACAATAATTATAAAGATGTATAAAAGACAAAATATAAAATCACAAACATAAAATGGTTGACAATAGGGTTTTCGCCTTGGAACGTAGGCCACAGGAGGCTTAAACCAGGTTCTAACGTGCATCAAACCTCACTCTTATCCTATTATCATCCTAAATAAACGAGACTTTAATTATGGAATTCTCGCCAGGGTTTTCTTTAACAAACTAGGCTACACTGAGTGCATTAATAGTGGATTTCTGTATTTTATTTCTTCTATTCATATATACTTGAACATCTCTGTGAACTTTAGGGAATAGTTCATGACCGGATATCTTTATTTACACTTTCCCGTTTTATTGGAATGAAGTAGGGTAAGTGTGAGGTTTGGTACACCCTAGAACCTGGTTTAAACCCCCATCGGCCTTTTTGCCACTGACCGTTCATAGGCGGTAGCCCTATTGTCAACCATTTTTGTGTTTGTGACATCATATTCCTTTATTCCTTAATAACATTGCCGTTCATGTTTGTCGTTTTGCGTGTTTTTGTTTTTTTACTGTGTTCTGTGAAAGCTGCATTTCCTGTTCAACTTTTATACTTATTTTTATAGATACATGATCATCTCTGTGTTTCAGTCATACTATATTGCCTAATCAATACTGCCATATGTGTTAGGGGATAGTTTAACAGGGATGTTTTATTAACACTGTCCGGTTTATGGGGATGACAAATTGGTAAGTGTGAGGGTTGGTGCATCCTACTTTAACCCTCAATTTGCTTATTTTTCACTGACTGCTCCTGTGCTAACTAGCTCCTGGTGTCAGTCCTTGTTTATTGTTTTGATGTCTCAAACTTAACTTTCAAATATAGAATATTATTGTTGTGTTAAATGTGTGATTTAGTTGGAAACGTTCGATAATGCTGCATTTTCTGTTGAACTTTTGCATCCAGTTTGACTGGTAAACTTGAAAATCTGTAATTTCCGTTTTAAAAAAAGTCAACAAGACAGGTTTTAATTTAAACTTTTTGATTGCCATAAAGACGCGGCGTGTCTACAAAAATGCTAGGTCGGGTAGTTAGTTCTAAAGGAAAACTCAAGTGAAGTGCGTGGTCCGATGGTAGAGCGTCGAACTCCAGATCGAGAGGTCGTTGATTCGATCCTCGTTGCTCGGCCACGTTATTTATCCTTGAGCAAGAAATTTAATCCACATTGCTTAGTACTGGTTCTACCCAGGAAACCATCGAAAGTAATTAATCTAAGTTGTAAGAACTTGTTTTCGTAAGCGATGTAAAATAAATTTGTTTAAACCAATAGAAAACTAACCTTTGTATAAACATGAGCAGAAATATGCATAAATAATACATTTAAACATATTAAATGAATTACAAATGTTATGATAAAAGCAATCATAAATATTGGATTACGCTTCCATTTGTACAACATAGATTAGTTTCCGTTATATATAAATCCTGTTTAAACATATGAAATGGATTACAAATGTTATGATAACAAACTGTAATAAATATTTGTTTATGCTTCAATTTATATAAAATATTTTAGTTTGCATTAAATGTAACACCAGCGACCTTTTTGGCCACTGACATGTCCAAGGCGTTAGACCTATTGTCATATATGTTATGGTTGGGTTGCAACTTACATTACCTTTTATTTTTCGAATAATTGTTGTTTGTTTCCATGCGTGATTTTGGTTGATTGTTGTCCTGAAATGCTACATATCCTGTTCCACTTTTATACCTGGTTTTTGTATAATTAAAGGCCTGTTAATTATTAGCGTGCTCGTTGCATGTTCAACTCTTGAAAGACGAGCTGCGTTTGATTAATCATAACGGACATTAATTACGTTTTATATCAGAATATATGCTATGTGCAGACGCTTGATTAAATTATTTCGTTTTGGAAAGATCTGGTTTCTAATTTGATGTTTAGTTTGAAGTTATTCTAGCGCTTTTCTTATCGTATTTACTGCGTGTTTACAGCACCATTTTGCTTTGATAAAGGAAGAACTTTTGGTAAATGAAAGACGTTTGTTGATTGGAATGCAAATACAGAAATTCAAAAGGCCACGAAAGGTCTGTTGTTGTGTACCACACGTATTGAGCAGTCTAGCGTTTCATGATATATGAAACCAATGTCAATGTTCTTCCAACATATGTGGAAACCACGATAAATGTAATGTAGTGGGTTACAGTTCTTGTTTGCGCATGTACACATAATTAGTACAACAAGCAGCTTTCTAAAAGGAAACATTTAATTTAAAACATGCAAATATCGTTTATTATGTTCAATGACAAAAACGTCATGTAATAAATATAGTAATGCATATATATATATATATATCATACGGTAGCCTAACTCACCCATAACATCTGATTATCAAAACATATAGCCTACAATGCTTCAAATATCCAATGAATATTTCGTAATAATCAATATGCTTAAGCTTACAGCGCATCATACCAAAACTGGTTGCAAACAATGTTTCGACTGTTTTAAGGAATATCTGCTAATATATGTATGTACGACGTTACATATAGATTGTGTATACATGCCAGTATATATTTAGTCATTATACATATTCCAAGGAAAATCTCTTCAGGGTCTCCTTATTGTTTCTATTTACACTCCATTATTACTATTAATTGCGTAAGTGATGCATGTTTATAAACAATGCATATACTTAAGATAGAAATGTGTATTATTATTATGTAACTCATTTACAGAGTATCGATTTATTCTGTTAAAAGAATAAAACATTGTTGATTATGGCTATTGAATACGTGTGCATGTGTTATATATAACACAAGCGTGTTATGTTTAAGGTTCATTAAAGTATTGAACCAACAGATCACTTAATGTAATCTGGAAAATGAGTGCTAATACAAGATACACGGTTAATTAGAATTGAACCCTCAGAACGCCTAATGCGAGCCGAAGTATCTATTTTGGTACTAGCTTAATTGTAAAAGGTTCAGCTAATGTTCTGAACCCACAGAATCTTAAAGTATTCTGTGACCGATATACGGTTCAATACTAGAACACGTATAGTATGTAACCCTATTCTTAGTCTTATGTATAAGGTTCATTAATGTATTGAACCAGCAGATCACTTAATGTTATCTAGAAAATGATTACTAGTACAAGATATATAGTTCATATAGTATTGAACCCTCAGAACGCCTAATCCGAGCAGAAATTATCTTTATTTATGTACTAGTTTAATTAAAAAGGTTCAAATGTACTGAGCCCACAGAAGCTAACGCATTCTGTGTCTATTTCGGTCAGATTGTCCTATTTTTATGAAAGTAAAATGTGAATAATTTGCTTATCACAGACTTCACCATGTTTACCTGATAATATCATATCCCCACTGAGAATGTACCCACGTGATTAACAGTCAAACGAAAGATGTGAAACTTATATCTTCAGAACATGCCGAAGCACTACAGGTGTCTGGATGCAAATGATGCATCCATATTTCTGCATCATTAGTATAGATCAAGTATGCATACTTTGTGAAATTTAAGAAATACCTGATTCAATAAATACATTCATATGGATAGAGAGAACTATATTACACATCACATATCCATTAATATCATTAGCTATTGTTTAGCGTGATTTTTAAAAGTCTACACGCCTATCTTATGTATTCTGCATAAAGTCATTATATTAATGATAATATTATACGGCAATATCAATCAAATAACCTCTCTGATAAATAAATATACAGATAAATATTTATTTCTGAAAATATACTCGTGGCGTAAATGAATAAATTGTACTATAAATGTATGAAATCACCCTTATTCTTATTTACAGAGAATATGCTTATTTAATGAAATACGCCAAGCATTATGCTAATAAATATAATACATCCTCTATTACATATAGGAAATAGTTTAATCCAGTATATACAATATATTCGCACTACACGAAACCGCATTACTCATTCATTATAATAGAACGGTACTCGCAGTACTTTAAGTATAGTACATACTCTTATAACTGCTGAATATAAGATACTGAGTGAGAGTCATTTCATTGTGAAATCTCAGATGAATAATTCCGATGTAAAATATTGACTAGCAGTCATTGCAACTAAATTAGCCTCGTGTTAAGCTTATTCCTTAGAACCTCAACATATTCTTATTTTCATAGTGTTCATAATGCGTTGTAACAAAATAGCTTTTGGTTTATTCCGTAAATCACAACATACTTCTGTTGGTATATTGTTCATTTTAATTCACTATGTTCTGAATATTTTCTAGGAGACGCTCTGTGCTGTCTCTGCTCTCGGTTTATTAGATATATATCGCTTATTCCGTTAGAAAAAGCAATTATATTTAACTCAGATGAATAAATATTATATAAATAATATATAGTCTTACTTACAAATCAATAATCTCATACTCGTACGTCCTCCTACAATCCTTCCAACATATAATATATAGTCTTACTTACAAATCAGTAATCTCCTACTCGTACGTCTTCCTACAATCCTTCCAATATATAATATATAGTCTTACTTACAAATCAATAATTTCATACCCGTACGTCCTCCTACAATCCTTCCAATATATAATATATAGTCTTACTTACAAATCAATAATTTCATACCCGTACGTCCTCCTACAATCCTTCCAATATATAATATATAGTCTTACTTACAAATCAATAATCTCATACTCGTACGTCCTCCTACAATCCTTCCAACATATAATATATAGTCTTACTTACAAATCAGTAATCTCCTACTCGTACGTCCTCCTACAATCCTTCCAATATATAATATATAGTCTTACTTACAAATCAGTAATCGCATACTCGTACGTCCTCCTACAATCCTTCCAATATATAATATATAGTCTTACTTACAAATCAATCAATCTCATATTCATATTTCCTCCTACAATCTTTCACACATATAATAAATAGTCTTACTTACAAATCAATCAATACGAAGCAGGAAAAAACAACAACATTAGAACATTTGTTTCGGCAGTGTTTGGGGTTTTTGTTGTGTTATAATCGAAATAAAAACATAACGCACTCGTGATATAATTACTACGCATCCGAACTCCTAACTGTAATTTATTCACCGATAAAATACAGGTACGTATTTATTATTTCTTAAACAAAACACATGTAAAAAAACAAACCCAAAATACTCAATAACGTATTAAAAAATAAGTATAAAAGTGTAACAGGAAATACAGCTTTCACAGAACACATTAAACCCGTATAACATTATACTAATATAACAGAGTGAAATAAAATGCAAAATCCAATCAAAGGTCAATTTTGGAAAAAGGTATAGACTTTCAGCCTAATATATACATATCTGAACAATAATATTTAAAATGTGTAATATGAAATGAATGTTCACATACTTTGAACTTGCGAAATTTCCCGATGTAATTATTTTCTTCTTCGTACTTTTTAAACGATATATTGTCAAAACTGTCAAAAGGTGATATTACCTTATCAATGCAGTTCTCAGATTTTGACAGGAACCAACTGCATTTGAAAGGTTGTGCACATGTTTATTGCCAGTGACGTATATGCGATATCTTGAATACCAGAAACACAAGGTTGTGTACTATTTTGATGCTGTTTATTTTAAAGATGGAAAAATCTTAATTTGATGGACTTTCTTTAATGTTTCCGCATGAAGGCTTGATTTTATATTCATATATACATGATCATTTATGTGTTATACTTATATTGGTTATTAATACTGCCTTGATCGTTCTTTTACAATGGATTTGTTTTACACTTTCCCGTTTATTGGAATAAAAACAGAGTAAGAGTGAGGTTTGGTGACCCTAAAACCTGGTTTAAACTCCCATCGGCTTTTTTTGCCACTGACCGTTCGAAGGCGTAGCCCTATTGTCAAATATTTTATGTTTGTGACGTCATATCTTGCCCTTTATTCATCTTTGTAATTATTGTTTGTTTCTATGCGTATATTTGGTTGACTGTGGCATTTTTGTTCAACTTTTATGTCTATTTTCATTAAATTACGAGGTTCAAATGCTCGTATTGCAGAATTACAAACCAATGTGTAGGAAAAGACCTGCAGATAGTTTGTATCTACTGAAGATAAGATCTGATTTTATTGCAGCACTCAAGTTGAAGTTTATTGAAACGATAAGATATGAATTTGCTTAAATGTGTACTAAAGTAGAATGTTTATTCTTTGATTAAAGGTAATGGATCGTGCTTAGAAATGAATACTGTGGGATATTGAATGCAGTTTAGAAGGTAATCATGCATAGCGCGTTCACATAAATAGTACTGCGTGTTACTTTATGCATTTTTTGTACGGAGAATATGCGATAAGCACCGATGTTTTAGGATAACATTATCTTTTACTATTTATGCTGATAAGTTTCTTGTAAGTGCTGTAGTCCCGTATTTATCAATAAATAAGGTAGAAGATTTACAGCATATTTGCAATGTCAACACACAGGAATGATTTCATTTATCAGCTCATTTCTAAAAATAAGTTTGATTTTTATTAAAGTGCAGGACATTTTCGTTTAAAATATATTTGAGATATATTAGTGTTTAACGTTTTATATAATTGTATATGATGTATTTTTTTTTTAATTAAACATATCAGTAAAAGGTGAATATCAACCCTAACCTAATCCTTCAATTTTAATTTTTTAAATTGTTTCATTATTCAACCATTATATTAATACTAAACAGTATGCATGTTTGAAATTTTGTGAATTTTATAGTTCTAATAGCCATAAAGAAAGTGTATTAAAGAATAAAAAAAAGCCGTTATAGATGCTTAGAACTCCATTTATAAAATAAAATACTATAGAACATAAAAGGGCATATTGAAGGCAAAGAAAGAAAGGAACATAACACATACGTAAGATGTGATTACCCTTATACTATTTAAACAACATCACGTTTTCTCAGTTACATATTGCTGCTGAGGATGATATCGGGATATCAGATTAAATATGTCTTCATTTACAAATATTTAATTAAACCTCATCATTAAAAAGGAAATTAAGGACAATCGCAATATACAGACTGAAGTAATAGCAAGATCAAATATATACAGACTGAAGTAATAGCAAGATCAAATATATACATACTGAAGTAATAGCAAGATCAATATACAGACTGAAGTAATAGCGAGATCAATATACAGACTGAAGTAATAGCACGATCAATATACAGACTGAAGTAATAGCACGATCAATATACAGACTGAAGTAATAGCACGATCAATATACAGACTGAAGTAATAGCGAGATCAATATACAGACTGAAGTAATAGCACGATCAATATACAGACTGAAGTAATAGCACGATCAATATACAGACTGAAGTAATAGCGAGATCAAATAACGCAATATACAGACTGAAGTAATAGCAAGATCAATATACAGACTGAAGTAATAGCGAGATCAAATAACGCAATATACAGACTGAAGTAATAGCAAGATCAATATACAGACTGAAGTAATAGCAAGATCAAATAAAGCACTGATACGTAAATTTACCCTATATCAGCTAACAATCCTCTAAAAAAAGTGCATACCTGTAACCAACGACCATAGCAGCAGTAGTCAAACAACAACAGCAGCTGGAGCCAAACTCGCTCACAACTGTAGGCATCTGGAGACAAATGCAGTCATGCGTGTAGCCACAAACCGCAAAATCTTCTCCATACGTGTAGTCAACATCCACAGAACATTGTTTGGTTCTATTGGTACGTTACAAAATAATAATTATGTTTGTCCAATAAAATGGATAATTGGTAAATATACCGAGCAAAAATAAAAAGTATCCATTTTTCTTTCCCTTATTATGTAGACAGCGAAACAAGAGATACTAACTGATGTATACAGAATAATTAGATCGTCCACCACTTATAGCGCAAACAGAAAAATACGTTTATGGGATGGCGAGTCGTCCGTCGGTTAACTTTTATCTCGTTACCGGAGTTATGGTCCTTGATTTAGTTCAAAATGATATATTTTGCCTCGTTAAGACGATAGGGCCTTCATTTTTCATTTGATCTTTAACACACTTTACTAGATTGTTAATATCAATAAAAGCTCGGATAAGTTCGAAAACCAGCCAGATTGGACTATTTACACTGGAGTTATGGTCCTTGATTTAGTTAAAAATGCTATATTTTGGCTTTAACAAAAGTTATGGCCCTTGATTTAGTTAAAAAATGCTGTATTTTGCTTCCTTATAAGAAAGGGCCTTCATTTTGCCGGATTTCAGTTAAACTTTGCAGGGATTATCAGTACTAAGCCTATTTGCACATATCGTCACCATGTTCCGGTTGAATGATTTTGGCAAAGTTATGGCCCTTTAACGGTTTTAATACACAAACGTTGTCCTGACTAGTTATTTTGAACCCCTGGCCGGATTTAAACGAAACTTTTTAGCGATGATCAATTCCAGGTATAGTTGTGCATCGCCGTGTTCCAGTTCAATATTTTTTGGCAGAGTTATGGCCGTTTAAAGGTTTTAATACACAAACATTGTCTGGACTAGTTCTCCTGAACCCCTCACCGGATTTCAACGGAACTTTTCTCTGATTATCAGTACCACGCCTAGTTGTGATATCATCGCCGCGTTCCGGATTACAGATTTTAGGCGGAGTTAGGACCCTTTCAAGGTTTTTGATACACACATTTTTCAGGGCTAGTCCTCCTGAACCCCTGGGCGGATTTCAACGAAACTTGACAAGGATGATCAGTATCAAGCCTAGTTGTGCAATATCATTGACATATTCCAGCTGAACAATTTTTGACTCTTTAAGATTTTAATACAAAAACTTTGTCTAGATTAGTCTCTTGTGAACTCCTTGCCGGATTTCAACGAATCTTGGCAGGGATGATCAGTACCAAGAAATATAAAAAGATCGGACAGAGAAAGTAGCATTCAAGGAGGACAGTCAACCACAAAACACGGAAACAAACACGCAAACAGACAAACATGAAGGCAAAAGTAATAATAAACGCAAAAGACATCACAAACACAAGAGGGTTGACAATAGGGCTACCGCCTTGGAACGGTCAGTGGCAAAGTAGGCCACTGAGGGTTTAAACCGGTTCTAGGATGCACCAAACCTCACACTTACCCTACTGTCATCCCATTAAAACAGGACATTGTAAATAAAGAAATCCCCTCCATGGATCTAATCTCTAACCAACAAGGCAGCATCAATAGGCAATATAAGTAAAACACAAATATGCTCGTGTAAATATAATACAAAAAGACAATAGCCTAGAAAGCCACAATAAAGGTACTCTGCTGGTTGCACCTGTCTTTGTCGTGTTCTGGTTGAATGATTGTTGTCGCTTTTAAGGTTTTAATAAACAAATTTTGAACCAAGCCTTTCCATAAGATGTTTCCATAACATCCGTAAAAGAGTATTGCTTGGCAAAAGTTGAAACTGTTTAAAAGAATATTTAGTACTCAGTGAGTGTGCTTAAAAACATCAAACATTGTTTAATTAAAGCGCTGTTTATGCTGTCCTACGCCTTCAAAATCTGGCCTACGGGAATACCATCAAAAACATGGTGTGCTTTTTTTGGTGAGTATATATTAAGTAAAAAGTAACTGACGATATTGTACATATTATAGTACATACAAATGAGAAAAACGGTCATATAGAATCGTAGGCAAACAAAGAGCACATTAAATGTACAAGTAAGTAAGTATGTAAGTAAGTAAGTAAGTAAGTAAGTAAGTAAGTAAGTAAGTAAGTAAGTAAGTAAGTAAGTAAATATTTTATTATAGTAACATGTGTACAGCAATATCAACAATACATTTTAAAAGAACAGTTACAAAAACACCCGGCCCCATGGGCCTATAAGTCTATAAGGCCTATAAGTCGCCTTTAAATAATTCAAGCAGTAATTATCAAATTTAAACTTAGTAGTCAATGTATACAATAGTGTCGATCTCAAATAACAATCTCAAATAACGATCCTGGCAGTTGCACAGCTGATAAAATACAATGACTGTATAAAATGTTTTGATTAAGAATATAGTTAAACATGATAATCATGGATTAGTTAATTGGACACATATAAACAATATCAACGATGTAAATATGCCTTAACTATAAGTTTTCTGATATGATCTCTCATAATTAATTCGAGTTTATTTTCTGGGGATAGTTGAATAAAATCATTTTCGAGGGTTAGATAACCAAAAATATTGGACCTTACTCAGTCTCTAATTTGGCGCTTCTGCAACATAGCGACCAGTCTATACACGTAGGGCTAAATTACCACATCTAAATTTCGCAACAATGATGAAGACAGGGTATCCGATTAGAAACGGTCAGTAGACGAATAAGGGTTACTAGTTATATATCTCTTTTAAAGTAGGCCTTCTGTTTTAATCAAACAATACATCTGTCTGTTTAATGAAAATGGCAACACATTACATTTCCAATATAAAATTGAACATCTGTCGCAGATGTTCAATTTTATATTTAAACGACTGATAAATGGAATATGTATTTTGTTAAAGATCCATTAATTTAAACCTATTTCACAGATGTTGTTTTTAAATTAAAACATCGTTACAAATACAAGGCAATCTGAAAATCATTATGACTTCTAAGCAATCACACTTTTAAGTTAAATTGTAATTGTAAATATATCTCCTATAACTTGATGGTAAAAACCACAGGTTACTGTATCGATGTTGGGAACTAAAAAATAAATAAAAAATAAATATATATAAAAACAATACAAAATACAATAAATTAAAAAAACAATCCGTGTTATTTGTTGAAAACCTAATTGGAAATCGCGTTTTCCGAAGCATTTTGATTTGTCATAGAAAAACGGTTTGATCGAATTGTTTTCGGTTATCGGTTTCGAAAATGACATACATCTGCGATTCCAACCAGCCAAGATTTGTGTATAATTCTTGGAATTTGGCCAGTGAAATAATTGTTGAAAACAGTTAGGTATCAAATGTTGACCATAGAGAGCAACTTGTATGTAACCATTACTCTGGGACAATTTTTCAGGAAAACTTAAAATAGGTTTGTTTTCAAACAAATAACACGAAACAATTTTTTTTAATTTTTATTTTTTTATATTTTTTTTTAGTTCCCAACACCGATATGTGATAAAAAACATACCAGTTAATCTACTAAAAATGTTCTAATTACCTGAAAGGAATGTTGTTTACACCAATTCGAGTTACTACCTTAAATAACCCGAAAAATGTGTACTGTTTTCGCTCTAAAAGAAACCCCAACACCATAGGGAACACATACAATATATCTGAAATATGTTTTGGAGAGATTGCTTATAGTATTATAGGTTATTGCATTTGTATGGCTAAATATTACTTGGAACGAGTTGTTTTGGCAAAGGACGACGAGCTTGCGAGTCGTCCTGCGCCAAAACAACTCGTTCCAAGTAATATTTAGCCATACAAATTCAATAACCTTTTTATTGTATACTTTCATATTGTTTTTGATCAATGTTAATTGTATGACTATTACTTTTCATTGTATTTGTGTTATTTTTATAGCTTTTGATGGAATTCCTATCTTGCCATTCAGTTTCATTTTGTGTGGATGATTATTTTGCGCGAAAACGACGTCGACGTCGGATGACGTCATTAAAAACATCAAGCGATTTTCTGAAGTTTGTTTACCATTCGATAACGTTAAAAACAGTGGGTGAGTGACCATTTGAATTATTTTATCAATTTTAGCCATAAAAGGTTGAAAAAAAACTCGTATTTTTTTGTTGACACTATAGGAAGGATTCCGTTATTTTTATTTGAAAGCAGTTCCTTATTTCTATTTCGCGGCTCTTAGCAAGCACGAGCAAAAGTTCCCGTGCAATATCAATGCGTGCAATATCGTAGAATATTGCACGCTTAGCTCAATGCAAACTAAACGGGACAATATGAAAGTATACAATAATACTATATGTTGTTGTGTAGTAGTACTATATGTTGTTGTGTAGTATTACTATATGTTGTTGTGTAGTATTACTATATGTTGTTGTGTAGTATTACTATATGTTGTTGTGTTGTATGTTATATTCTTCACAGTCTCTAATAAATAAATATTCATTTACTAACTTTTATTTAATAACTCGAAATTTATGGTCGTTGATTTGTTACATAAGCCTCAATCATTTAGTCTCGGGTAAGTTGTACTGAAATAAATATTAAAATCCTTTAACTGTTAATAGTAACGGTAGTCACGTGAACATCGATGCTATGAGGACAAGTCACAGCCTACGTCACAGTATACATATGTAGTGACGTATTCGTTCTCCGCTTGTCTAAGGTATTGCTTGATAATTATGGCGTAAATAGTGGAGTGTATGGGTATTTATATACTCACACACTCAACTATTATATACTCATACACACACTCCACTATATATATATACACTCACATACTCCGCTATTTATATAAACATACACACACTCCACTATTTATATACTCACACACTCAACTATTATATACTCATACACACACTCCACTATATATATATATATACTCACACACTCCGCTATTTATATAAACATACACACACTCCACTATTTATATACTCACACACTCAACTATTATATACTCATACACACACTCCACTATATATATATATATACTCACACACTCCGCTACTTATATACTCATACACACACTCCACTATATATATACTCACACACTCCGCTATTTATATAAACATACACACACTCCACTATATATATACTTACACACTCCGCTACTTATATAAACATACACACACTCCACCATATATATATACTCACACACTCAACTACTTATATAAACATACACACACTCCACTATATATATACTCACACACTCATATTGAAATCAATAATTGTATTATTTGTAAACATGTTTATGGGTCATATTTGGCTTACAATAAATAAAATATAATGTAATGTAATGTATTATTTGTTAATTAATGAAATCACAAACTAGAGCTGGGTAACAACGCTAAAGGTAACAATTCCGCTAAAGGTAACAACCGCCGATAAAGGTAACACTTTCAACGCTAAAGGGAACAATAAAGGTAACTGCGCTTACGTCACAGGTGCCACAGTAACTGAAAAGAAACCGTTTATTCAATTTTCATTGATGTTGAAAAAAGTTGTTACCTTTAGCGCTACCATTGTTACCTTTAGCGGAAGACGTACTTGTTACCTTTAGCGGAGGTTGTTACCTTTAGTGTTGAATTTGTTACATTTTAACCTATTTGCTTTAGCGGAATTGTTACCTTAAGCGTTGTTACTATCAGTATCAGTACACTATGAGTACAAACCCAAACCTTCCGGTTCTGAAATGCATATATGTATATAAATATTAAGAGTTAGAGTTGAAAAAAAATATAAACAAAGAAATGCAAGTTATATTTTAATAGATCAACATTACACTAATATAACACTTTAGGCAACTGCTACTATCTATAGCAGTGTAAATGGGTTTTTTATTCTCAAACGCATACTTTTGTATAATTCGGCATTTATTTATCTCGCACAACTGTTGCGGAAAACATGTATAGATTATGCCTTTACGGAGACAGATAGATAGAGTCCTGAACCAGACAAATATATCATTAAATGTTGTTGTGCGTGTATTTAGATGTCTACAAAATGAGAATCTGACAACCAGATATTCCTTGTTACTATTGGCACAATTAGAACATCATTAGTCGGTGGCATAATGTTATACACTGTTCATGTTTTAAACTATTGGCTTATATTATGTAGAAGTTTTTTGTTTTCATTATCTTTTTAGTTAGTTGTGTTTACAAATAAGAATTAAGCTTATGTTTTTTTAATATGTTTCATTTATTATTTTATACTGTGATTGCAATGCCAGCCATGGTCCTTGACTGAAAAAGAATATAAAATAAAAGTTATAATATTCTATCGTATTTGGGCTGAGAAATGAAAACAGAAAGTTCGTATGATGTCATTTAACGTACTCAAACAGGCACAGTATTAGCAAAGTTAATGTTAAAAGTTCTCTGACAAAACATATCGTCTATATAACCAGGATATAAAATACTTCTTTTGTTTCTATCTTCGCTTGTTCATTCGGTGTTTACAACACAACAAATATCAATGCTGTAGCGAAAATAACAGCCACCAATAATAGTTTTATGGGAGGAGAAACTACTTATAGCTGCTTGAAATAGTTACCTGTCAACACCTTTTATCCCAAGAATATCTATCTAGCAATATTGGACGATCCCTGTCTCTGCAAACGCCAAAACATGCATACTACAGGAGATTAACTTGTTGTGATATTTATGTATAACATGTTGATACTACGGTCGACATGACCTATTATTGAACGAGTTTATAAACACAAGTTATATCATTTCCAAAACTATATCTCCTTTGAGGAACAGAAAATCAAATCGACATGTTTTTAAATATATATTGTGTTCCTCTTAAAGAGATTGTTTCCGTACATTGTAATAAGAAGGATGGAAAGTTGACACAAACAAATTAAAATACATTTGGTGTGTGAAATTTTAATTCTAAAATACCGAAAATTAGGTATTAAGACAATCGGAAAACTATTGCCAAATAACGACTTTATAATTGTACAAGTACATTAGATAAGTAAAGGGACACTTTCTTCTTTGATTGGTGTTATTGGTAATGATCGGCTTTTGCGTACCAACAGAACAAGTTGACATTTATAAAAAGAGAGGAGCATGTTTGCTTATTTCCCTGTTACCGTGGAAATTATATTTCAAAATATAGATCAAACCAGTAATTTTTCCAAATATGTTTGTGCAGCCAGTTCAATTTTAGTAAGAACCGAGAAATTTGCTGAAATTTATTAACGTCAACTAATTTTGGCAGCGTTAGCTAATTAATACTTCAGATTGGCTTGTTTCCGCGAGAAGATTGACTTTGATAATAAGAAAAAGTAGATACCTGTATCTATTGTATGTATCCCCTCATAATAGGTTTAACAAGAAACACGTGCCGTTTACGTTACATGCTGTGTTTTTAAGTGCGCCATTTTAATAATAATGTCCGCCCATTGATGCGCGTAATATATGGCAGCTCGTATGAGGATTTTAGTTATTTTTTGAAAGAAAACTGGTAAATTATGTTTGACATCTGTTTTATGTTGTAGTACACACTTTACTATGTGTTGTTGCAACAATCATCATATCTATGCCAGAGAAGAATCCTCATCTAGATTGTGCGGAACCATCAGTGATGGTTAATTGGTTAATGGGTTTTGGCAAGGGTACGTGCTTGTACTGAAGAGAATGCTATTAAAATCGTCAGGGTCAATATCACTTCCCATTTCATATATCACTATCCAACTTTCCAGTCAGCCGGATTTCACCGTATTGTTTATTGTATACATCAGACATAGAACATTCAAACTTAGGGGTTTTTATTGCGGGAATAAGTGGAACTGTTAAACTTTTAAAAATATGCTTCTGTCGGTTTAAATTGACATTCAAAGCCAGCTTTTTTAAATGATTTATCTGACTTTGGAATACACCTATCCAAATATAGAAAATTGAAATATAAATATAAATTTCAATTGTTTTATTTAACATGTATGTTACTCATTAATGATTTATTTTGAACTTATGGTTATGGTACATACATATACATCTACACCATGGTACATACATATACATCTACACCCATACATACATATACATCTACACCCATACATACATATACATCTACACCCATTTGATACGAGTTTTTTTTTTGTGTTTTTATTATATTGAATTATGCAAGGGCGGAATGTTTGTCTTTGCAAGTCATATATTAGTTAAACTAAACGTGACGTTATATTTAATGTAAACGTGGGACATCACAAACATAGAAGGTTGACAATAGGGGTACTGCCTAAACAGTTTCACGTTGATTTTTTTATAAATAAATCTAGTGCATTTGAATATGGCGTTTATTAAAATAAAATGTATAGACTGCTAACAGTCTACCTTGAGTTCCACTAGGCGTGCATATAATTAGGACTTAGCTTTTACAGCTGCCACTATAATAACAGAAATTGTGTTTTTATTTCAGTTCAAAAATATTGTTTATCGTAGTTGGTTTATTAACGGCGGTATTTTGTATGGTTAACACGTGTGTAAACACTCGATATTTTAAGTACGCTTGACTGGGGCATCGTAAATATTATATACTTACTAGTTTATGTTAGAAATTGGTTTATCGGAACTTCCGCAAAGAAGCGCGTGATCAAGAGTTCGAAATAAGAGAGATAATGCATATTATTACATATCATAAATACGCGTTTTTCATTGGTCTAGAATCAGTCACGTGTGATTAAATAGTTTTGACCATTCTCATTCGAAATACGCCAAGCGTTCAATAGTTCATCAAGTGACCGTGCAATAGTAAATTTAGCGTGTAATAAATAGTATATCTTTGTCGTTGACGCGCTTTTTTTTCAAAATCAGCAAAGCGTCACGTGATCGTGCAATGTCAGTGACGCAGCGTCACGTGACCGTACAATAGTCGATCTGTGCCAGTGACGCAGCATCACGTGACCGTGCTATAGTCGATCTGTGTCAGTGACGCAGCGTCACGTGATCGTGCAATAGTCGATCTGTGTCAGTGACGCAGCGTCACGTGACCGTGCAATAGTCGATCTGTGTCAGTTACGCAGCGTCACGTGACCGTGCTATAGTCGATCTGTGTCATTGACGCAACGTCACGTGAACGTGCAATAGTCGATATGTGTCAGTGAGGCAGCGTCACGTGACCGTGCTATAGTGGATATGTGTCAGTGACGCAGCGTCACGTGACCGTACAAAAGTCGAACTGTGTCAGTGACGCAGCGTCACATGACCGTACAATAGTGGATCTGTGTCAGTGACGCAGCGTCACGTGACCGTACAATAGTCGATCTGTGTCAGTGACGCAGGGTCACATGACTGTACAATAGTCGATATGTGTCAGTGACGCAGCGTCACGTGACCGTGCAATAGTGGATCTGTAACAGTGACGAAGCGTCACGTAACCGTGCAATAGTCGATCTGTGTCAGTGACGCAGCGTCACGTGACCGTATAATAGTAGATCTGTATCAGTGACGAAGCGTCACGTTACCGTGCAATAGTCAATCTGTGTCAGTGACGCAGCGTCTCGTGACCATACAAAAGTCGATCTGTGTCAGTGACGCAGCGGCACGTGACCGTGTAATAGTGGATCTGTATCAGTGACGCAGCGTCACGTGACCGTGCAATAGTGGATCTGTGTCAGTGACGCAGCGTCACGTGACCGTACAATAGTGGATCTGTGTCAGTGACCCTTGTTTAAATAAGCAACGGAAGCAGATACATTGTTTACCCGGCTCACACTCCAAATTTTAATTTTATTAGTACTTAAAAATCAAAACTGTTATATTTTATGATACATAATAAAACAACTATTTAATGCCTTAGCAGTCAATGGATTAGAACTATATATCCTCGGGAGTGACTACTGACCCTTCTCGGGATTAAGGAGTTAAATAGTTGTATAATATTTACAGTCGGTTTCTGATTCAACAGACGAAATCAGAAATATATCTGTGCTAATACTCTGTATTAGTTACTTCATGCGTTCTGATTGGCTAAGCGGTAACAAAAAATGGCTTTCTATAAAAAATAAAAAAATAAAAAGAACTTAATTTTAGTGTAGTTTTCGTGCTCATAAATTACGTCAACATACGGTTGCATGACGCCATTTTCTAAATAAACATAGAAACGTCGAATTATGCCAAGTTAATCGTTGAAGTGCATTGACCACATTTCGGCAATATTAATTAAATAATTTATGAGAACGTTTATTTAAAGTTAATATCAATTAGAAAAGGAATCTCACAGGATATAAACAAAGGAAAAGACGAAATAAAGCTTATGTTAATAAAATTGAAAGAAAAAGTTGGTCTGACGAGAATCGGAAAATCGGCCATAATGGCCGATCAAACAAAGGAAAATAGAAAGCGTTATTTGCATCCTGCACAACGTGAACATCTGCATGAATAAATTGAAACGAATACGACCTAATCGAAGCTAAAATCACGAGCAACAGGATTATTGCAAAGTCATAGATCCTGCGAGTCTGATTTCAATGAAATTAAGTTTTTAACTGTAAGCTCAAATCACATCATACCTCTCTGTTAAAATCTTGAACAAAGGGACATGCCGGTGTGCATGTAGAAAAATGCACCGTGAAATTTACTCAATCTCAATAATTACCTACAGCTAGTGTTTCCTCCAATAACCATTGACTATAACAGATATTATAGTCAGTATTATTTAAGTTACTATTTTTTCAACTACCCAGCTAAACCACAGACATATTAATAAACAGATAGGAAACGTCCTAAGTAACCAATAATATAACATGTCACCTTAACTTTTCCTTCTATCTTCACTCTCAATTATTCACTGATTTTGAAGAGAATACATTCAAAAGATTCATAGAGAAAAGAAAAATGGGTTTATAATAATTTATGTTTATTTTCAAAATAAGAAATTGTATAAAGATGTTTAAAGTTAAAAATGTCATAATTGTTTGCTTTTCTCTTAAAAATCAGGGTTTTGACATAGTTAAAGTTTCCGTCAAACTACTATCATTGGAAAGAAATGATGGGATTTGGCATGAATGAAACTTGTATCTATAAAACTCTTCATGATATGTGTGTTTAAAGTTGGGAAATATTTTGTGAAATGTTCGCACTGTGCCACGTGAAATTTAGATGATTTTCGTGGTGTCCAATCTATTTGTTAGTAGGTCTGTGGCTAAACACAACACAATTCATCCACCTCTCAACATCAGTCTTGAGATACTTGCTATGTTTTCAAACTCACTTTGCATTTATTTAGTTGTATGTGCTGTTAGTTCACTGTTAGTGAAAAAAACAAAACAAGAAAAATACTTCGAATGCAGACGTTGTAGCAATGCTTATGTTGTTATTGTAATTATTTCCAGCTGTGCATCGAGTGTTATTGATAAATTTAAGGCTTTTGCAATATGCACTAGAATTAACTTAAACAGAAAATAGGTTCCGACTTAAAATATAAGTTATTACAGATGTCTTTGGAATGCCTACGAGAAGTGATGAAAAAGACGAAAAGTAGCATTCAAGGACGACAGTCAACCATAAACACACAAAAAAACAAAGAACAACTTTAAAGATGAATAAAAGGCTAAATAGGACATCACAAACACAAACGGTCAGTTTAAACCAGGTTATAGGGTGCACCAAACCTCAAAGACAGCTTCTGTTCAGACATATAGTAATATTGTAGTTGTTGGTTTTTAAAGTCTGGTTCCCTTAATCTTCTCCAAAATATTTCTTAAATTGGATTGCAATTTTAAATTGCGTAAGTACTGAAAATGTTTTATTTTATTGACAAATGCCCTTTTAGTAATATTGTAGTTGTTTGTTTTTTCGTAATTTGATAAGTCTTTAAATTGTACCCTTATTCTTCTCCAAAATATTTCTTAAATTGGATTGCAATTTCATATTGTCTAAGTACTGGACTGATTTTTTCGTGTGGCGTTGTTTGTCTCGCCGCATTTGACTCTTTGACGTGTTTCAAATTGGTTTATAAATCAATATTTGGACATCCACCATCCATATCGGCCAAAACAAGATGGTGGCTAGATTGTCAAACATGATAGTGGCCATATTGCCAAAGAAGATCGTGGCCATATTGCCAAACATGATCGTGGCCAGATTGCCAAACAATATCGTGGCCAGATTGCCAAACATGATGCACGTACTTATCATCTTCTTGTGAGTCATTTTACAAAATTTCAGGTTTGTGAACTTTACTTTAATATAGAAGTAGTAGAGGCAAAATTCGAATTATGAGTTTATGATTAACAGAACGCAGCCAGTCTAAACGCGTGTTTAACTCAAAAGAAATAATATTGACATTTATAGTTTAGAGTAAAGTGTGGGACAAAGGGTCACTGGAGTCTTAACCGGTTCTATGGGGCAATAAACACCAAGGTCATCCAATTGTCATCCTAATACAAACATCACGGGTTGTATATAAAGTCAACTCAGACATGCTATCCTCTTATAAACATGGCAGAATAAATTTACGATTGACTACATTACAGAAACGATCATATATCCATGAATATAAACAACAAAATACATAGAAAACGACAAAGAATGCACTCACCGGCGTATCAGAAGCTAGCAAAACTAAAGAAATAATCGTTATTGGTACGATACGACTGGATTAAAGACCTAACATTGGTTCTATATAGATTCACCACCGTATTTAAATTTTGGCCAACGAAAGAGCATTCTAATAACTGCATATTACTCTGAACGGGATGATTAAATCATGTCCAACAAAAGAGTCAGTGTTATTGAATCTTGTAGTTTTAGATAATGTATTTGACTTTCTACAGCCTGTTGACACATTTCATTGTTATAAGAGCTGTTTCAACATAGCAGATATGGCAAAAGAAAATCCGTGATATACTTTACCCTAACCCTAACCATATTCCTAACCCTATATAAATTCACCCACGTAAATAAATATTGGACAACGAAAAAATGTACGCTAAAAACGGCAAATTACTACGAGCGTTATGATTAAATCCTACCCAATAAAAATTAGCCCGTACCCAACGCGGTGGCACAAAATACCAAATCTACTCAAATCTACCAAAATCCTTACTCAAATCTACCCAAAACTTTGCCCAAATCTACCCAAATCTATTAAAACGTCAGTATTACTGCTTTTTAGAGAAATGATTTGACTTTCTACGCCCCTTTGGCACATACCATTGATAAATAAGCTGTCTCAAAGCAAAACGCGTAAAGGACATATATATATTTTAATGTTTAAAATATAAAAAAAACTATAAGACAATTTAGATTAAAAACATATATTCTATACACACGGTAAGTAGTGAATGATGAATGTTTGTGCTCAACATGCAGTTCAGACAGCTCTGCTGGCCGTATATTTGCGAAGTGTCCCCACTCATCAAATTTGTTCTCGCGTAAAAGATTGTACCAGCAATTTTCGGCTATGTTGTATAATTGTGATGTAAAGAGCTCCGATAATTAGTGCGGAATAGGGCATAACGAAAATGCAACACACCCTGGCATCGAAGGGAACTCATGCATGCATGATTGTGTCCTTCGGTAATGCAGGCAATGGTCGCCAAATCCTACAAAAATATCGAAAGAAGGGTCATAAATGGAAATAAGTAAAACAATATGCCATACCAACAGGGATCAACGTGTGTCCCATTGTTAAGAAATATTTAATAAATAAAATACTGATCCTAAATCGTTTCATATTTTCTGTTAGGCCTCTATTTTCACTCCGTAAACATATTGAAATAATCGTGAATTGCGTTATGTTGTGGTTCCTTCATGTTTTTGAACGAATTACTATCGTATCAAAGTACCGTTAAGTTTAGGTCTTTAAAGACGAACATGAAATCGTTCTTTTCATGATTTACAAACTTTGTAAAATCCTTGGTCATGATCACTTTCGTTTTCTTATTTCTCTGGTTGTGGACTTTATTGTTGGAGATTTCCTTTTGTTGGGATGCACTTTTATTTACACTGTCTTGTCAATTTGAGCGCTGAAGACATATTAACAGCGAGGTTGTGTACACTTAAAATCGATTTAAGCTAACCTGTGGGCCTTATTGCCTACTGACCGTTCCAAATCGGTAACCCTGTCTTTACCACTCTTTCTGTTGTATAGTGTCGTTTTCATTATATAGTTGATTTGCTCTTTGTTTGTGGTATACTGTGGATCTATGATGCCATTGCGTTTGGGTGCTGTAATTTCCATAGGACCACTGTTCTCATTTTCATACACTCTTTATCAAACTTAGTAGAACATTTAAAATAGGTTATGACCCTATCATCATGCAACGCATTGCATATTAAGTGGTTGATTCTTTTACTGTTCCCCGCTATGCTTTCCTCTTTGATTGCGCGATGACCCGACCGATTGTGAACCCTATGACGACGTCTACATACATCCTGAAAAATCAATAGTTTAATGTTTGTCTCTTAAATCTTGTCTGTTCATGCCCTGAATGTTTATTTGTGGTGTTGATCTGGCTTATGACAAGTCATTGTGACTTCTTATGTTTGTTTATATTCATATATACGTGATTATCTCTGTGGCTTACTTATATTGCCCATGTATGCTGCCTAGTGACAATTTCTTTTTATACATTGTCGTGTTTATTTGGAATGACAATAGGGTAAGAGCGGGTTTAGGGCGCCCTAGAACCTGGTGAACTTAGTGGAGTGCGTGGTCCTGTGGTAGAGCTCCGAACTCAAGATCGGGATGTCGTGGTTTCGATCCTCGCCACGGTCACGTTATTTATCTTTGATCAAGATAATTACATAATTATGTTTAGTACTGGTTCTACACAGGAAGCCATCAAGAGTGACTAATATAAGCTGCAAGAACTTGTTTCGCAATCGATGTAAAATAAATATGTTTAAACCAAACCACTATTTTGCCATTTACCGTTCCAACCCTGTTATCAACCGTTTTTGCGAATGTGGTGTCGCATACCTCGCATCTAGTTATCCTTGTTCTTGTTGTTTGTTTTAATGCATGTTTTAGATGACTGTTATACCTACTTTTGGTAGGAAGAGAGTATGAAAGGAGAACTTGCGGTGAGCACTTGTGCTAAGTTATTTAAAAATCCCTGCAGGTGTTGGGACGTTACGGTCCGGACATGAAATTGCGTACCTGTTCTTGATCTATGAACTGCAAGTGTGACCTTGACCTTTGAGGTACGGACCTGGGTTTTGCGCGCGACACATCGTCTTGATATGGTTATCACTTGTGCCAAGTTAATTAAAAATCCATGCAGGGGTTTTGAAGGTACAGTCATAATACAAAACCCTTTCGTGGGGCATAAACCCTTTCGGGGGCATAAAAAGACAGGTCAGTCTTGGTTTAATTGAAACAGTTCATGAACGACAGTGAACCTTCCTACTATAGCCCCGGGTTGAGCAAAACTCAATATTTAAGATGTCGTCATGATAGAGTCTCCAATATTTTCGGTCGTCTTAAAATCAAATAGGTAAGCGTAATGGTGAACTGTAAACTGGTTATACACAAAATATGCAGCAAAATAATTACGTCATAACCTCTTTTCATATAATATATTTTTTCCAATAAAAATGCGACTGTTAACATGCGAAATATTTGCTTTCGTAAATGGTTCGTTCTTTGCTGAATCAGTTCATCAATCAGTTCATCAATCAGTCCATCAATCGGTTCATCAATCAATTCATCAGTCATTTCATCATTCATTTCATTAATCACTTCATCAATCACTTCATCAGTCAGTTCATCGGTTAGTTCATCAATCAGTTCATCAATCAGTTCATCAATGTTGTAATATGAGTACTGTGTGTGTATAACATATTAATAATATACTTTCAAAATATGTTCTATAATTTCCCAAATAGGTTTGATTTAAAGCTTTTTAGATAAAAAAAATGTAGTGTATTATTTTCAGTACTCGAGAACTTATGTATAGTAGCATAACATTTTATTTAAAAGCAAAAGAAGTACATTTTAAAAATGTGCTCCAAGTTTTGGGTTATATGGTTTCAATATTTAAAGACATTTAAGCTCTATTTCTATTTAAATAGAAAAAAGTCATCACAATGAACATGTATAGGTTGGAGATGGTGACTTAAAGGTGAATGGCCACCATTTGTATAGTATTATCAATTAACAAATTTAACTCCTAAACATCATGAATTTTCTTGAAAGTCCTGTAGAGAATACATATATTTAAATCCGCTACTACGTTGTATGTAAAGATAAGTATTATTTGCTTAACGTAGACACTACTTTTACCACTGTGTGACTGCACGGGGAAATAGGTAAATCTGAATGGTATAGCTGCACAACTATTGCCAAATAATTGAAAAATACATTTACCTGTGGATTAATATACCTGTTCAAAATTTGTTACGTCATCAAATAAAATCTTATTCTCGCTTTTCACATATATTGCAATGTGTGAACTGTAAATATCAATTGTTGTGTATTTATTTCGATTTAAATAAACATAAACATGCTCGTGAAACAGAACATGGCCGGAGAACTTTAAATAAGATTAAACACAAATATATGTTTGACAATTCTACAGAAATTTTCAGAAAGAAATGCAAGTTTACAATAAAAAAAGAATAAATTTGAACAGAAAATGCGCTTTCCCAGAACACAGTAAACCCCAAAACACGCAAAACGACAAACATGAATGGCAATGTTAATAAGGAATAAAGGCATATGACGTCACAAACACAAAAAAGGTTGACAATAAAGGCTACCGCCTTGGAACGGTCAGTGGCAAAAAAGGCTGCTTGGGGTTTAAACCAGGTTCTAGTGTGCCCCAAACCTCTCACTTACCCTACTGTCATCCCAATAAAACGTGACAGAGTAAGTAAAGAAATCCCCGCCATGAACTATTCTCTAACCAACAAGGCAGCATTAATAGGCAATATAAGTAAAACACAAAGATGCTCGTGTATATATAAATACAAAAAAATTCAAACAGCCTAGAATGCTACACAAAAGGTACTCATTGACTTGGCAGAAACCAGACTTTTTAACTGAACATCAACGGAGAGTCTCTGATTCGTAATATACGTGGAAATGAAGCTATTGTATATGCTACGTACATAAACTGGATAAATTAAAATAAAAAAGGCCCGAAATACTGTTTTCAATAACAGACGAGGATGGGTGGGTTTATGATGCGAATATTGATAAAATTAATGTATTACACTGGATAAATTACTGAACATTTTGTTCTAGAATTATTGTACCAAAAGGACGTGGAACGTGTAATGTGCCGGTGTTATGTTATGACTTTCTCCAGCGTTAGATATACAGTTACTGGCAGAAATCCACTTAAATAACAGTAATTTGTCCTTTACCGCACAAATTTCAATATGTACCATCTGAGATTGTACTGACCAACCTCGGGTCGAGGATTACATAGTTCACTTCTTTGATCGTAATTGCTCACAGGCGTTTAATTTGTTATTTATTTGCTGATGCTGATTGAATCAGTATGTTTAAATATTTTCAGCAGTAGGTATAACTACTACCATTCCAGGTCTACTATATCAGAAGTGTTATCTGAATCTGTTTACTTACCAAGGGGCTGATTGAAATTTCTATTTTTTTCTGATAATGATGTAGCTTTAGTTGGTTGTTATTGTTGTTATTAACACAGGCGCCAGAGGCACGTTTAAATCAAATGCATTTATTTTGTTAATTACTGTTATATAAACATAGAGCCTTAAATGACTGTATAATTACAATTTCTATATTATATACATATTACTTCTATATTATATACATACATTCTTAATTTCGTGTAGAAATACCATTGATGATTTGGGCTGAAATTGGACAGTGTTTTCTACAGTTGATTAATGTTTGTGCGAATAACAATTAGTATTAACATTTTTTTAATTTTTATTAATTTTGCATCTGCCAAGTTAATAAAAGACAGTCATTTATTTGTTTTCGGTTAACAATGCTTACGTATCGTTAGTGGATGGTTTATAACTAAATTCATTTTGTAAGACCAGCACTCGTGTAAACACTCAATAGTTTAAATGATCTTTATATGAGGCCATTAATTAAGAGAGGTACTTACTACTTAACTGCAACATTTGTTATCTGAACATCAACGGAGAGCCGTTATCAAAACTCTGATTCGTAAGATACAGAGAAATAAAGCTGCTGTATATGTTACGTGCATAAACTGGGTTAATTCTCCTGCGGACTTGTTAAAATGAAAGTTGGTATAAAAGTCGATCAGTAAATGTATCTTTCACAGAATACAGTCAACTAAAACCACGCATGAAAACCAACAACAATTACAATGTTAACAAGCAAGGTTTTACGCAAGCGTAAACTAGCTGCCGAGAGACATCAAGTCACAGTTTTACGCAAGCGTAAACTAGCTGCCGAGAGACATCAAGTCACAGGTGTTAAAACAATATTGAAAACAATAAATTTTGTCACGGAGATATAAACACGCCACGACCGTTTTTTCTTACATTCTTCCAGATTTTTACCAACCATTTTACCTTCCTACCAAACATTTTGAATCAATGTGGGCGACCTCGCTTTTTTCTGTTCAAATACCTTGACATACCTTACATATTGATAACAATTCACCCTTGTAACACGACGAGCTAGAAGTACACATCAGCACAGAAATGTCAGAAATACAATTGTTCACATGTAAGGGATACGTGTGCGTTAGCATGTGCATTACAACACATATAAACTTTTCACTGTTACCATGTGTAATTATAAGATTGCGTTATCAAACAAAAACATTTAAAGGAACTGTTGCTACCTTACCATTAGCAATAATAAAAACCATAATAATGACAAAAAAAAGAAAAGAAAAAGGAAATCAGCAGGCTTGAATCCTCCCTTCCCCAGCTGAATAAGAGGCAAGGTATGTGACATCACAAACACATACACCATGGAACGGTTAGTGGCAAAAAGGCCGTTGAGGGTATAAACCAGGTTCTAGGGTGCACCACACCTTACTCTTGCTCTATATCCAAGATTGGGGTCTCATCTTCAAATGTTTACATTCATTGTCATACAATCATTTTGTTTACTTTGTGTTTTTTGAGTGACTGATGCTATTTTGAAATCAAATATACACGCAGAAGTTTACTAACATAAATGTTTTTAAAAATCTGTTTTAAACTAAGAACGGCATTGCTACAACGGCAATTTTTACTATTACTATTTGCAGAAAAAGCTGTTATTGATAACGTTAGGGCTAATGCAATATACATTGATCGCTTATGTAGAAAAAATGTATTAAATATATATTTCCCTTTTAATGAATATGTCCCATAAAGCAATAATTTACTTTTTGATTTTCTGTTAGTACTGCAGGTTTAGTTGTTTATAATTAATACAGGCACCAGATGCATGTTTAAATACAGGAAGTAACTTATTTACATTAACATGCTAACACATTTACATGTTGTTGCTTCCAATGGTCTTCTGTTATTTAAAACATGCATCAGTAAACAAAAAACCTAAATTGATTAGAACAGCTGCAAATGCTGTAAATAGTAGCTGTTAACGGAAAGTTAAAGCGACACCAGAATGGTCATAAACTAAAATGATTTTTTAAAAAACGTTCTAATGTAATCGTCTCTTCTCATTTCAGCGCTGACGGTGCGGTACCTGACAAAGCGATTTATAGGCGATTACAACTCGGAACTTGGTACGTGCTTTAGAAACAGATGCCTATCACAAATTGCATGTTAGCAATCATGATTCATGCATAGCACCTGTTGCATACAGTTGCATACAGTAGACGTATTGTCTTTTGATGAGTGTTTGTATGAATGAATATACCGATACCGTTAAGGGTGGGTTGTTTTGAAAAATTGGCTTGATTTTTATCATTTCTGAATGCTGGTAAGGCAAGCGTTGGTAAGAAAGTAACCGTTTATGAGACGATACAGTGTAAAATTCATCATGCAAACCAAAACAAGAGCGGAATGGTTCCATTAACGTACTGTCCTATAGATATGTATAAACGATGGAACATGGTATGTTTTGTTATATACATTGACATGTAGAAGGTGATGACACCGAAAACGACTTTCGACATCCAGTGCCCAAACAAATACCGAATATATTAGACACCGGTAATACATGTGGACATATAGTGACCAAACATATGCGCGATATTTAGACACCGACACTGTCTTTGGACGTTCGGTGGCCAAACAAAACACTGGATACATCACATACGCCTTTGGACGACGGATGAATAAACATACATTCGATATATTAGACCGGTACCGCATGTGAACATCCATTGACTAAACAAATACTGGAAACATTAAAAACCATGTCCACTGTTTATACAGCATCTGAATTTAATCAGACAAGGTTACCGCCTATGCCCGTCAGTTGGCCAATTACACTTTTTTTTATCGAATTTAAGTCTATATTTGAGTTAAATGAAGACAACAATTTGAAATGTAAATACAGCATGTTGTACATGTACTTTCAGAGATGTTGTACAGTCACTGTGCGACGGTGGAAGGCAAACATGTAACGTTGCATATAATAGACACACTTGGTCAGGTGAGAATTAGTTGTCTACTAGCATGCGATGATGGTCAAAGCAGTAAACGGATGATTATAGATAATGATTGATGATGATGTTGATGATTAGGCGTACTGTACGTATAGCCTTTTGTAACGAAAATCCTGATCGGCTGGGCTGCAAACCTTGTGGTTGGTTAAGATCTTCAGAAATGGCAATACCTGTAGCTTTAAACAATAAAATACAAACCTTGTAATAAAACCTTTGTCAGGTTGGCGTTTTTCCTCGCTCAAGTTATGTAATTCGTATGAAAAATACAAAATCATACACTGTCTATCCGAACATGTGATGCTTGGGTCAAATACTGCTGAAAATGGAATAAAACATATCAAAGCGGTATTTTCTACAAATGCATTCTAAAGCAAAAATAAAGTTCGAATTAAAAGTTGCCTAAAATTATTTTCTGTTGTCGCTTTGTCTCTAGGTCCGTGAGCTTTGAGAAGAGATAACATAGGCGTGAACAATTGTGTCATGAAATGTTGACTATACATAGTCTGATTTGATTGTATATTAGTTGTTTGTGACATTTTCCTTCCTTAACAATTTAAGACCAGTTTTCATACGGCTTAAAATATATAGCATATGCTATCAATTATTATATATTTTACCCCTAAATGTCTATCCAAATAACATCACTGTCCATGTTTTCGCCACGAAAGAGAAAACAATAAATAATAAGAAATGATAATAGATCTAATAAGAGAAATAGTAAATAATGACTGTATGGTTTTTTAGTGGTTCGTGTATATGTTCACCCATATTTTCATCAGTTATTTCAGTTACTTGTCTGCCTTTAAAACATATTTAAAAAAAAGATTTTTGTCCGCTTTCAAAAATAAACGAGTGTAATTTAGGCTCTCCTCGTTGAATGCAAAGATCCACAAGGTAAAATGGTCCAGAGAAATCATAACTAAAACTGGTGCGTAACCTAGGATAGCACATATTACTGTACAAAATGAATGTCCTTGTTAATAAAGGGTCATGCTTAAAAAGTTATTTATATTAGCCAGTTAGAAAAGACAATACTATTAGTTGTCAATTGAAAAATGAGATGTAGGGACCTATAGAAACCACAGCGTCCAAACTCAATGACATCGTAGTTCCGCACTGTACTACAAACAAGGAGCAATATTTAATTAATTATACAATGACAAATACAAAATACAACAGAAAGGGTGGTAAAGACGGGATTACCGACTTGGAACGGTCAGTAGGCAATAAGGCCTACAGGTTAGCTTGAATCGATTTCATGTGTACGCCATCCTCGCTATTATCCTGTCTTCAGCTCTCAAATAGACAAGACAATGTAAACAAATCCTCGCTATTATCCTGTCTTCAGCGCTCAAATAGACAAGACAGTGTAATCAAAACATTACAAGCTCTAGCAAAACGAATGAGCTGGGATATATAAACACCGTATGATGTAGCACGAGGTACATTCCCATCCAGGTGTAGGTAGTTAACAATGTTAATGTTAAAGTCATCTCTCCTATCATAGATTTGAGTATGTATGAAGTCATTAGAAATTGAGATATAAAGATCGAGGAATGCTGCTTCAGTATCCGAACTTTTGGATTTATTCAACCTGAGCTCTGGCGGATATATGTTAGTAACCATATGAGCAAAGAACGGACTATCAATATATAGTATGTCATCTAGATACTGAGATGAATTATTAAACGCATCAATAACTTCACTCTGGCTAGCAGGTGACAAACGCAGCATAACATCCCTTGCATAGCAGTACAAAAACAAATCTGCGACAAGTGGCGCACAGTTAGTACCCATTGGAATACCAAAAGCCTGGCGCTAAGCAGTTTTACCGTATCTTATAATGATGTTACCGAGAAGGAAAGATAATGCTCTACAAACATCAGCACAACATCAGAAAAGTTGTACCTTCTTTAACAAATGGCTTCTAAATAAGCTGAAGCGATTTTCTTTGATTATATTATGTGGTAAAGTAGTATGTAGTGTGGAAATGTCATAGGTGCTTAGAGAAGAGGCATGAACATGCTTACACCGTAGTTTATCATGAACGTCTCCCGAGTTTTTGATCGACCAAAACAGATTGATTCCTGTGTTTACAAAAGCCTTTCATAATATGTTCTTTAATCTTTGGGTATCCAATACATTGTAGGCAGACTCGTCTGCTTACTATTTACAGAAACCGTTATAGTCTCCGTAAAGGTCACATGCTGGGAAACAATGTCCTTCTACAGCAAAAGTGTAGTTAGATAAGTAGAAGTGCTCGCTAGCTCTGCCTTTAAAGTAGTGATATAATGTAATCGTCAGACAATAAGTATATTGTTGGAAGCTTTGTCTGCAGGAACTAGCACACATTTAGTAAGCAGATTCTGAATAACCTTCTTAAGGTGTCGTAAATTGTAAGTAGGCGGCCGTGGAAGCAGGGATTGATTTGATTCGTAAAATAACATACGTAATTTTACAATTTCTTAAATAGTTTTCATCCAAGCAGTACGTGCAAGTTTATCTGAATTTTCGCGCTTACATCACTTAGTACAGAAAAGAGTATGATAATGGATCTTTGGAATATGCCGAATACGACACATACAAAATATTGCAGTCTCGGTTTGATTGAGACTGTTCATGAACGGTAGTGAAATATGCTAGCTACCGCTCACGCCCTCTAGCCCCGGGTTGAGCAGAACTCAATACTCATAAAATCAATAGTACATCATTTTAACCATCCCGAAGAGGGCATGCATATGGCGATGGACATAGAGATTTTCCTCCCCCATGTCCAGCAGCGTATGGTCCCAGTATCTAACAAAATACTATGCAAAAATACAACTAGAAATCCGTTAAAAAAACTCAATTTCATTGCAACAGGCATTAAAATCAATATCTGATGGAAGGCGATACTTAGTACCTTTGGCAATTAATTGCCGGATCCTCTTATCCTCAATTACATCAAGATTGTCAGTGAGAATGTGACCGCCAGGTTCATAACAACATTTTGAATTTCCACAATCTTAATCAGTAGGATTAGATGTCTCGATTTCAAGATAATTGAAAAATAAGATTTCTAGTTGATTTCTTATACTTGTAACATATAACAGGAATCACAATATTCTTGAAATACTTAGGAATTCGGACCTCTAGGAAAAGTCTGAAATGCCCTCTTTAAACGGCATTTAACATGTTATCTACAATTCATTAAAGTAGTTTTAACTGTAGCATTCACAAAACACACTCAGCCAAAACCACGAATTCAAAACAATCAACACTCATAAGGAACACTAGAAACAACGTAAAAGACACAATAAACACAAAGTTCTAGGTTGCACCAAACCTCACTATTACCATTTTCTCATCCCAATAAAACGGAACACTGTTAAAAATATCCCCGCAGGCTATATCCTAAAAACCTAGGTACATTAATAGGCAATGTAAGTATAAACATAGATAAAAAAATTCGAACAGAAACAGCAGCATTTAAGGACGACAGTCAACCACAAACACACACAGAAACAAATAACAAATTTAAAGATGAACAGATGATCATATATACATTTAAAATAACCAAATCTTTGAAATTCTCAAATCAAGAACTCAAGTACTGGGCAAGAAACCAGGTCTGAAATTCACCAACCATTTTTCAAAATAGACTTGAGCTCATGTACTCAAATTTCATTCACAAATATTCCTTCAAAGCTAAACAATCGCACGAAGTTGCTATTTATTAGTATTTATCAAATTTATACATAGCGGCTTGTTATGAACGTTTATACGTTAAACTTATAGAAACATTTGTGATTGAAATGTGCATACTGGGCTTAAGTCTAAGAATAGTCTCAAGAATAGTTGGTGAATTCAAGGCCTGAGCAACAATGAAATAAAACCGTTAAGGGCAAGGGTAGACAAGATTGAATACAAACATGAAATATTACAACTCCTTTCATTATTTAAATAGAAGTCATCAAAGGATCCACAATCTGTAGGGTCTTCGCACAATAAAATACGAAAGCATAGTGGAGAATTGTAAAGGAGTCAACGCCTAAACATGCAGCGCGTTGCATATCGAAAGTGTCATAACCTATTTTGATCTACTTTTTAACACGTTTAATAAAGACTATATGTAGGTGATCACGACCAAGTCTGCAAAACTCATCACCATAGAAGTCAGGTTGCGATAGTCCTAGTCGCAGAAGAATTTTAAACTACTTATATATTTTAAAAGTAATTCAGTTGTTCAAAACGTTTTTCGAAGTTTATGTTAACAGTAGCCTTGATATTAAAAGTAGATATAACAATCGAACAGGAAAGTAGCATTCAAAGACGACCGACAACCAAAAACACACACAGAAACAAAGAACAACTTTAAAAATGAATAAAAGGCCAAATAAAACATCACAAACACAACTCTTATACTATATGTTCTCAGAAATAATGGCTTACCATCATTTTGTGTAAGTATATTGTTATAAATGGCATCATTTATTATAATTGTTATAAATGATGGGAGATGCTTTACCCTCCAAGAATTGGCATAAATGACATAACTTATTGTAAGTGCTGGGTGATGTTAAACGGCCGCCTATCTGCACTAATGACGCTCAACGGCCGCCTATCTGCACTAATGACGCTCAACGGCGGTATGTCATAAACGGCCGCCTATCTGCACTAATGACGCTCAACGGCGGTATGTCATAAACGGCCGCCTATCTGCACTAATGACGCTCAACGGCGGTATGTCATAAACGGCCGCCTATCTGCACTAATGACGCTCAACGGCGGTAAGTCATAAAGCTTCAATCAATTATATTAATTATGAACTGTCATATCAGACATACAAACACGTGTTTTATTTGAAGTTGGCATGTTGTGTACGTACTAATTGTATTAGTGCGCTATTACTGATATTATGTAAGACAACGGACGGTTTTTCCTGATTAATGTCAGTTTTATATCTTATATTTTGAAAAATATCTGGAAATATTTACAGAAACTAACCCGCCAAAAAACGCCAAAATTACACTACAAAACCGTTTATCAATACGTTATCAAGTTGTTCAGGTAATATAATAATGTACATGTGCCGATCAAAAGTGAATTTTTATTCACGGTTCTTAAAATACCCGTGACTGAATATGCATAAAAATGAATTGTGATATGGTAACTCTTAATTCGACGCTCCAGTTTTGAGGTTTAGCCTGGCTGGTTAAAACCGCTTATATTGTACCTATAGAGAAAACGTGTTACATATATACCTCGTCGACTGTAGATTTAGAAACACAGGAATATGTAAAAAAAAAAAAAAGTGTGGGGAGTTGTGGGGTGGGGAGGGAGTGGGGGCGTGGGGGGGGGGGAGGAGGAGGGATCCCATGCCCCAATATGGATGAAGTATGAATAAGATGCATAATGCTTTAAGAAATCTCAAACCAAAATTATAGATATATACATGCTTACATGCAAACCTAGATCTGCCTTTATTGCACATCACAATTTGTGTTCCATGGGAGCCCAGAAATTGCAGAAGACAAAATTACTTACGCAGCCCTTTACAACATACTATAAGGAAACCAATTCCCAAATTTAGTTCAGCTAGGACAATAAATATAAGAGATATAGACCTGTAAACACAGCTTACATGCAAAATTTGATGTGAAATAGACACATTTTAAGGGCTATCAAAATGTGGGTTCCATGGGAGCCCAAGGGTTACAGAAACCAAAATTGCTTATGCAGCCCTTAAGATAATGCTATAAGGAAGCCCATGGACAAATTTGGTTGTGCTAGGATAAGAAATGTAAGAGATATAGACTTGGAAACACAGCTTACACGCAAACCTTGATGTGGGACGCCGACGCCGACACCAATTAGCAGCCCTTAAAATAATGCTATAAGGAAGCTCATGGCCAAATTTGGTTGTGCAAGGGTAAGACATTTAAGAGATTTAGACTTGTAAACACAGCTTACACGGAAAATTTGATGAGATATGGTACACATTTTATGGGCTATTATAATTTGGGTTCCATGGGAGCCCATAGGTTACAGAAACGAAAACTGCTTAAAATGTGGTTGTGCTAGGATAAGAAATGTAAGAGATATAGACTTGAAAACACAGCTTACATGCAAACCTTGATGTGGGACGCCGACGTCGACGCCAACGCCGACGCCGGGGTGATTACATAAGCTCTCTTATTCTTCGAATAGTCGAGCTAAAAAAGGTAACACCGTGATCTAGTGACCTCCTATTATTTACTGAATAAGGGAAACTTCAAAAGTTGATATGAAATCCGAACAGGAAACTTAACATTCAAGGACCACCGTCAGTCAAAAACACGCATAGAAACAAGCCACAATTCAAGGATAAATAACAAGCAATATGTATGACATCACAAACATAAACGGGTTGACAATAAGGCTACAGCATTGGGACGGTCAAACGTTAGTTTAGAAATGTGTTTAATGTAACCTGGCGATCTACATTATCTTATTTTTTGTTACGAGTCTACAATAGTAAAGTCATACATTTTGATAACTAATCCAGGGAAATCAAATATGGATATATACATTGCAAAAGAGGTTGTACCTTAATATGTTTTATCACATAACGTCCGTTGTTAGCATTGTCGAACACCCATTTAATATTCTATTGTATGACACATATGTAATACAACCTGGAACGATATTGATTGGTTGAGTTAAACCTGTAACACTACGCAAGTTTATTAATTGAAACTATTTTATTTATTACAAATTTACCCAGATCTGAGTCATAAACTTGTTATTTGTGACAGCTTATAAAAATAATGCACTTATACAAAACATTGTTGTTGGTTTGTTAAAAAGTTGGCGTAAACTGCTATTTTGTAAAGAGGTAAAACACGAACTCTTTTATACGCAACGTTATGTGTGAGACGCGACGTTACGACGTCACATATATTATGACGTTTTGGCGCTAAAGTCTGTCTGACGTCGTGGCGGTTCTATGTCCATCTGAATTATTTTTTACTAATTTGATTGCATTGTTATGTGATAAAAATGATCTTAAACTCGTTCCCATTCCATATAAGATTTATGAAACTCGTTATGAATTATTCGCCAAAAGGCTCGTTAAAATTGAAATAATTCATAACTCGTTTCATAAATCTTATTTGAAATGGGAACTCGCTTAAGATCCTCTATATATAAGACACACCATTTGGAAGGAATAGACAGTTGGACAGTAAAAGCCTCTAATACATATTGACTTAAATTAAAAAGTCAATTTTCTTTGACAATTGCAGACGTGTTATAAATTTAAATATATTTGGCCTTTGTATACAATATGTACTAATGGTCTCACGCCTGTATTATCTCCTCCGAAATCTCACGGACCAGAAACAAATGGAAAAATAAGTATTTTGTCTCCAGTTTAGGCAATTTTGAATTTGGAAAACCTATTTACTTTAACATACATCTACAGTTTTGAAGACAGATGATACAGAACATTCTGTACATTGAGGTTTCATTCAAATGTCAGAAGTGTTTGACCGACTCACCACATTTTCAGATAGATAGTGTATTTTTCATAGGGTCTCATAAATATGCGAGAGGGGAAAAAAAACTTACGTATTTTATTATTTTAAATTACTGGTCTTGGCTATACTAAAGAAATAAAAACAACAACAAGGCCTCCTGCCCAGATTTGAAGATCAGATGTTGGGAAGACTACATATTAACCATATAAATACTTTGTTTTCTTGTAAATCACCGTTTACCTTTTGCATAAAACAATATACGTAAAAACAAATATTCACAAGTAAAATCTAAACGAGTGAACATGAAGTGACTTTGAAGGTGTGAAAGTACAAACACTATTTTACTATCTGCTCGTATTTATTTTACTATCTGCTCGTATTTTACCCTCTCTCTCTCTCTCTCTCTCTCTCTCTCTATCTCTCTCTCTCTTGCACACTTCTCTCTCTATCTCTCCCTCTCTCTCTTGCGTTTGCTTTGCTTGACTTTACTGTGCAAAACATTGTGAAACAAGCTTTGTATTTCACACTGGGTCATATGGCATGTGTTTGGTTTGACAAATCTCCTGTAGTTTCTTAACCGTTTAATATGTTGGTGAAAAAAGAAGACCACTTGCAAGACTTTTTCTTCGTTTTTGATTGCCTGTCAAGATGTATAGTTCATTCTTGTTTGAAACCAAACGCGCAATTAGGGAAAGCAGTATCGCCTTTGAGTTTTATACTTATTTTTATGTTAAGATCAATGCGTTTGTTTCTCAAGACACTCCAGTAGTATCTTTCTTGCGTTATAAAACAGCATGTTCCCATGTGCCAAACTCCGGGAAATGAAGCTTTTCTCCATAAACTCATACTCAATTACAATCAAACTAATGCCTATCTTTTTAAAGTTGATATATAAATTGCAGTTTATACGTTTGATGGTAAAGAAACGAATTGATATTATGTTAGAATAATGGGAAGATTAGCAAGTATGCCAGATTCTTTGAGTCGGATGTTTTGGTCACTAATTAAATGTATGCTGTCTCGTTCCGTTGCATTTTTTCACGATCTGTGCATATGATGAAATCTTCGTCGGTATTACTAAGTTAATATAGATATAAAAATCCAACCGGAAAAGCAGCATTCAAGGGCGACAGTCAAACACAAACACACAGAGAAACAAAGAACAAATGTAAAGGTGACTAAGAGGAAAAATAAGACATCACAAACACAAAAGGGTTGACAACAGGGCTACCGCCTTTGAACGGTCAGTGGCATAAAAGGCCGCTGGGGGTTTAAACCAGGTTCTAGGGTGCAACAAACCTCACACTTACCCTACCGTCAACCCAATAAAACGGGACAGTGTAAATAAAGAAATCCCCGCCATTCTCTAACCAACAAGGCAGCATTAATACGCACAGCATTACTAAAATAGTAAGTTTCAGCAACATTTACCAACACAGGAAATGATGTCTCTGCACTTTATAACATATTAAACAAAATGCAGTGTAAACAATGTATCCCATTGTGAGAGAAAATACAAATCTAACGACCACTGCAAATATAAAAGAAATGCCGCGATAAGCTCATATACGTATTTAATTAATTTAATTACGCATCAAAACAATCCGCTGAAGGGCACACATATGTTGATGTATGGCAACTGATTATGATGGTATACTTACTTCACTTGTCATTTTATTATCGCTCATATTTGATGTTTGCCTATTTCAGAAAAGCAAAGACGACGTGAGTCCCGATCAAATTCACTGGGCAGACTGCGTCGTCATTGTTTACGCCATCAACGATAGAATCAGTTTTGACGTCGCACGTGACATTGTGGAATATGTTCACCTAGTCACAGAAGATAACCAGTTCCCCGTAGGACTAATAGCAAACAAATCGGACCTTATAGAGCGGAGTAAAGTTTCAGACACGGACGTGTCAAGACTTTGTGCTGAATTCAGTTTGTTTTTCTTTGAAACTTCTGCCAGTGAAGCTCATTCCAGTGTCGTAGAGGTGTTTGCGACGTTAAGTCGGGAAGTTAGACATGTAATGAAGAAACGAGAAAAGTTGACACGCTTTATGTCAAATCCAGCTGTGGCCGCTAAACTGCAAATTCGTCAATCTCTGAAAAATTTTGCAGAACGGACATGGAGAGCTAGAACATCCACATTGTAAAAGGCTTATTTCATAAAGACGATTTTTAGTGAAAATCTCGTGGATAACCATATGAGCGTCTGGTCAACACTTCTACAGATGTACTATTTGTAAATATTTTGTTTGGATATTGTCGTACCAGGCATCGAGACAAATTGACACGTTTCATGTCGAGTCCTGCGGTGGCCGCTAACCTGCAAATTCGTCAATCTCTGAAAACAATGCAGAACAGACATGTGGAGCTTAAACATGAAATATGTACGTGTTTTTTAATGTTATAGTTCTGTGAATCGTTAAGTGGCTGGTCGACATGTATATGGATGTCCTCCAGGCATAGAGTCAAGTTGACACGCTTCATGTTGAATCCGACGGTGTTGCTCGGACGTGACCGACTTTATAAAATGTTTGTTTTTTCCGTTCGTAAAGGAATTTGTGAAGAGTCACCGTTAAATATCTGGTCAACATTTTTACAGATGCATAATTTGTAAATAGTTTATTTTTTCATATTGTCCTTTCATTTATAAAATAATCACGAAAATCTGAGTTTGGCAGGCGTAAGCCAGAATAAGTGATCGTTAGATTTTTAGATTTCATAAACGTACAATGTGTAAATGTTATTATAAAATCATTTTTTTCTCTGCATACATATGTACACTATTGTGTTTTAATTATATGTGCATTACCTTTGTGTATTTCATTGCTGTTTATAAATATTGTAAATATATTTTCATTATAAAATTATTTTTTAAGGAATAAAGGTAGCATTCTTTTAATTAAACGCATTGTACTATAACTAACTGGCAATACATAATACCTAATACATATAAAGGCATTAAGATACTTCTGTATATAGTTTCGAAATTGGTAAAATTGAGTGTATGGATAATAACGGTAAGTCGCCAAACTGTGATATGTTAATGTATATATGCTAGTCTAATAAAATATTCTGTATTTGTAATAGTGGCATTGTCACTAAGTAACAGTATATGAAAAGTGCTGAAAGTTAATATGTTAATATAAATGTTTATTATATACCTTCCAGTCAAAGAATAGATTTCACGATTAAAACAAAACCTTACATTTTCATTGTTTACATTTGACATGTGAAATACCGAAAATGGCGTAATGTCGCTGTTGACTTTGTTGACGTTGTTGACGTATTGACGTCCTTGTTTTGGCTCATTATGTTATTTCTGCATCAGTTTCAAGGTTATGAGTATATAAGAAATAGTTTATTTGTGTTTTTTTCGTGAATATAGCATTCATTTTCATCTAGAAGTGAGGAAACTCGCATATTTCACTCGTTCTAAAGTACTCGTGAAAATATAAGTTTTCTCACTTCTCGATGAAAATAAATCCTAAATTCACCCCCAAACAGACAAATATCCTATGTTTAGTTCGAAATCCTAAATCAGTTTATATACTTTTGTTTAATATTATCAAATGAAGTTGAATGTACGGTATGCTGATTGATGTTTGTGTTATATTACCACGTGACAACATGCAATGTTTACCAATAACATTTGATAAATGGGGATATCGAGGGTTACACCTTATTTTAACAATTATAGCATGTGATAAAACGGATCTCACATTAGCTTTTGTTTCATTTGAAAACTTATGAAATAAACATTTATGTAAATTATCATATTTCATATTATATGCGTAGTTTGTATTGCCTGAAAAGCAGTATGAACTACTGACTTGAAAACGTGTTCAAACGAGTCCAATCCGGTTTAAACTAGACTTGCGGGTCAATAGTTCTCTTTCGGGTTAATAGTTCTCTTGCCGATCATTCAATAGCATCTTCCAGATCATTCAAGCGTTTTATTACCAATGTCAACTATTTACCATAAGCGCTCAATGACATAGAATAAAACAGGAGTTTTCGTTTATCAACTGATGAAGAATTGGAAGAATTAGTGCTAAGAAAGTGTTAAGAAAACATTGTTTCCATAATAAAAATATATTTTTCTCACCACAACGTAGCACATAATGATGCACGTTTAACGCTTATAACTTTGTTTGAAAAGCATTGCAAAATAACAAACAAACAAATACATCAACAAACCCTTAAACCTTTTCCAGAAAAAAAGAGGAAAAAAACGTTAGGTAATTTAGATTAAGAAAACGGCTTGAAGCAGCTGAGTGATAATAAATAATACAATAACATGAATATCTATGGGATACGAGAGACGGCGTCATCGGAGGTGTGCATGCAGCAGTATCATTTATAGTCACTTATTATTTTCACATTAATATGATTTAATATTATTAGTAATTTGCAGTTTCCTATTTATACTAATTGATAATCGCTTCCAAATGCATTAAATCATTATGTTCTCTCCAATTAATAACATGTCTAGTGAAGTGGTACAAAGTGGTGTTAATGTTTCTAACATTTCAGTATGCATGTTGACATAGTATTGAAAACAAATAGAGTGTTCGAACTCCCCTTACAATTTGAGAGAAAAAACTAATATAAATGGGCTGAGATCGTGTTTTGATTTGGTTGTCGAATGATTTATTTTAAGGCTGCCCCCACCGTTATTACCCCGCAAACACACCCAATCTCACTTGATGAACTACACATAAACTACAGTTGGCGCGGACACGTGTGTAAACTACGGTGTCCTGTTAGGGCCATCTTACCATCGATGGTAAGATGCGATGGTCGATGGTAAAATACGATGGTAATCTGCGATGGTTAGATGCGATGGTTGATGGTAAGATACGTTGAACCATCGACCATCGGATCTTACCATCGCATCTTACCATCGACCATCGCATCTTAACACCGCATCTTACCACCGACCATCGCAACTTACCATCGACAATCGCATCTTACCATCGCATCTTACAATCGCATTTTACCATCGACGGTGGATGGTCGATGGTAAGATGCGATGATAAGATGGCCGTAACAGGACACCGTAGTAAAGTAGTTGTGACCGTCATTTCCTGTGTAATAATACTTCGGAGAATGTGAAAGAGATGATGGAATCGGAAATCCTGGCCTCAGGCGGACGTGTGTTCTACTCTACACTTACTGAAATTAAATAATTCAAAGAAACGACCAGTTATCGAACGAATGGTATGAACATTATTTACATTTCGTAAATTATATTTCGGTGCCTCATCGACTTGATAGGATATATCATGGCAGGGATTTCTTTATTAACATTTATCGTTGTATTGGGATGACAATTGGGTAAGAGTGGGGTTTGGTGCACCTTAGAACCTGGGTTAAAACCCCTATTCCTACCCCTACCCCATCCGCTCCTCCAGCGGCCATTTTTGCCACTGGCCGTTCCAACCATTTTATGTTTGTAATGTCATATACATTACCTTATAACCACCACCTTTGTATTTATTGTTTGTTTCTATGCATGTTTTGGTTGACTGTGGGCCTGGAATGCAGCATTTCCTTGACACATTGTCTAAAACATGTGACGAGGGAATAATCCCTTTTCTTGAAAAAAACAAACAAAAGCTATATATACAAATGAATATTTTTCCAAACTGTTCCAAAGTGATTTATAACGCTAAGAAGGGATATGCGATGGTCCCCATTTCAGTATTTATTGACATTCACTCTAGCGTTTGTTTTGGTGCTGTGTGGCGACCGTGAAAAAGTCGCCCCCACTACAAATCAGTAGTGTTATTACTTACTGATCCTTTGGGATTACTTACTGATCCTTTGGGATCGCCCCGTGTGGTTCCCGGGTGCCCCGTTTGGTCACGGGGCAAAGAATAGGGCCACTGCAGATCCCTTTGGAGGGGTAGGCAGAGGGGTAGAATCCCCCCAAATTCATGTTCATTTTATCATTTTTTGTTCATGTTCATTAAAGGTCTTCATCATGATCCCTGCATTGTTTCAGGTGCTATCTCGCTCGCATCAAAAGAGCAGTGGCAGAAAAACAATAACGTGGCTCCAGCGTAAATGGAGTTTCTACGATAGAATTTGCAGCAACTCTGCAGTTCAGGGTGAGAAGGTTCTAGGCCCATTTTCCATATTTTATCTTGATGTACATTGAAGATGAGCCTGGAATGTTCATGCCTTTTAGCGCCATATAACCTTTTCATGTGTTGGTGCGCCTTAAAACCCCAATTCAATTCAATTCAATTCCTTTGGGATCATCAAGCCCGATCTTTGTGGCTTTAAAGTCGAATATCGCTTAAGCCGGTGCTAGAAGGCATGCCAGGTGTTGCACTTTACATTAATTCTCATGAACAGACTCAATAAAACCGATTCTGCTACTGTTATCTTTGTTTGTGTTTGTTGCTTCCAAGGGATCCTAATTTCAGTATTTATTGACATTCACTACTATACCGTTTGTTTAGTGCTGTGTGGCGGCCGTGAAAAGTCGCCCCGACTACAAAACAGTGGTGTTATTACTTACTGGTCCTTTGGGATCATCAAGCCCGATCTTTGCGGCTTTAAACTAGAATATCGCTTAAGCCGGTGCTAGGAGGCGTGAGAGGTATTGCACTTTACATTACCTCTCATGAAAAGACTCAATAAAACCGAGTCTGCTATGTTTATCTCTTGTTGGCGTTTGTTGCTTCCAAAGGATCCCCATTTCAGTATTTATTTATAAACCAAAGTATGCTACCCGTTCTTCAAACAATATATTCATTTCATGGTGAGTTTTTTTTTCAACTCCCATAGTGAATAATTACTCTAAGAATGGATATGGGACGATAGTTTTTAACAAAATAATGATACCCGTTCTTAAACCGTGTATTCTTTTCAGGATGTTTGTTTTCAAAACTCAGGAACTATTCCAATAGTGATTAGCGTGTTGAATGAAAAGCGACAGAAAGTTTGTTATCTAATTTTGCAAATGATGGTATTGTTCAACACGTCACATTTTCGTAATTTAAAAACGTCAAACTTGAACTAGTTCTTGAGGTGTAAACGTAAACGGTTTCAGAATAGAATAGGGATTAGCGAAGCAGGAGTTCAATATTATTATATTTAGCATTTCAAATGTCTTTGGAAATGTTATACGTTTCTAAATTGGAACTGACAGATATTACAACTGTATTAAATCATACGAGTTACTTAATAGAAGTTCTTGCAAATGTTGAAACTGTAACCGGGTACAGGTAGGTGAAACATCGATTCCTAGCCGTATGTACTCGATAGCTCAGTTGTGAGAGCGCTGGTACGGTAACGAAAACAAGTTATATGTTTAATGTTTTATTCCCGTTAACAAAAAGATATTAACTAGTATATAGTTGTATTAATTTCTTGTTTTAGCTTCCACTTCAAGTTTTAAATTATTCTAATGGGAGCTAAGTGAGTGCCTTTTCTAATGAATTGTAAAATATATTAAAGTTCTAGGAGGGGAATTATTATTAACATGAATGCAGCTGAGGATACCTGTAACACAACTTTACTTCTACTAATCAGTACGAATATAATATATATATATATGAAATATTCGCGTTATCCTGCAGGTATGGAATATCCTCAAGAGGAGATGAAAGCTTCCAGAACACGTTACTCTACTTGTGGTATTTGTGGTATATACTTTCATAAGAATCTTCGTAAATATACAGAGAATATTACGTCAGTGTTTTCTACTATCAAACGTAGATATACAGTACGAACAGGAATTGTACCATTCACAGAGCACAGTCAACCAAAAACACGCATACAACACAATCAGCAATTACACTGACAAATAGAGCGAAGTGTACTACACCACAAACATAAATAGGTTGACAGCTTGGAATGTGCAAACACGCCACTGGGGGTTTAAAACAGGATCTAAGGTGCGCCAGACCTAACTCTTACCCTACTGTCGTCAAAATTAAACTGAACAGTAGCTATTCCCGCCAAGCTATATCCTCTAACACACTTGGCAGCATTATTAGGCAATATAAGTATAATACAAAGATCATATGTATATGAATATTAAAAAGCCACAAAATAAGTACTCGAAGACTTGGCTGAAGCCAGAATAACAAGAGAAGAAACTGTTAAGGGCACGCAATGACAATATTGAAGAAAAACGTTAAACGTTACCTTCCTTTTCAGGATATTTGACATCATCATAGGACGTACACAATGTCGGGTCACCGCACAATGAAAGAGGAAAAACTGGTGAGGAATCGCTTACTTCATATGGGTTAACCACTAAGCATGCAGTGCATTGCTAATTGATAGGGTTATAACCTCTTTTGATAACTTGTTTACCAAGTTTGATAAAGATTGTATAAAAGTGATACGAGGTGTGTAAATCTCGTCACATTTTACTATCAAGTTTATAATGCGAGGCTCGGGAAAGAAAGAATGGCGAGGATATGCCGTGCCATTTCGTGCATGGCCTAATGCGTTCTGTGTCTCAGAATAAAACACAAGACGGATAGAACATTGCATCTAACCAAGAAACAATTACTATGGCTCAGGTAAGAGTTATCGAAAACACATAAAAAGCAAAATACAAAACGCCTGCCAGCAATACAAACTCACCATGAATCTTTACATCCGTCAACATTAGCATTAACACGCAAATAAACTCAGCACCCTTCAAACCATTAATCTAAAACAAATAATGGGAAATCCTGAAAACCATACGGAATAAATCAAACAAATCCGTACCCACTCAGAGATCATTTAAAAAAGGTATAGAAAAACCACCGAGTATATATTTACTAGAATTTTCAGCACAATTTGGAATTGGTATTTTTCCGATTTTAGACTCGTGAAAATTATTACCAATGTAAAATAGCTCTAAAATCACTTCCCTCCAATCATCATTGAGTACATTAAAATATTAAATATGTTTTACTACCCATCCGCAAATTCAAACGCAAACTAGATACAGGCGAAATTCCAAACAAGTTTGCTGGACGGTATTACACTTGCCATATTTAGAAATGAGGCGACCAAAATAGCCAGGAAATATTAGAAAAAAGGAAGTATTTAACAGTATATTATAACTGTTAACGTCTCTCCCAACTTCAAAAATGTACAACTTTTAAGACGAGACGGTGATGCTTCAAAACTCAGACTGGATCAGGAAAAAAATACTCGTAAATCTTACGTATAGAAGCACTTTATTCAAAATCAGTAAGCCATAGGCCCATGTGATCATACACTATTATACATATACATCTTAACAGACGCAGCAAGATCCGTACATACCTGTATTAACAAATATCAGATGCAAAAATAAAAACAGTTATACCGTTTATTTCTTTTTAGAGAACAAAAACAGCAAACAAAAATAGAAACAAAACACACGAACATGTTAGAATTTCCATTTAAAATTTCACGGAGAAGGTGACTAAACGTTAATTTATTATATAAATATATCAATGTTATGGTTGATGTATTATACTTAAATCATATCCATGTCATGAACGAGACCACCAGAATTTGCCTGGGACTACCTAGACCTCCCAGCTGAGTAGTCCCATGAACTACCTACTTTTGACAAAAACAAATAGACATAATTGTCAACTTAGTAATAAAACAACAAATAAAACAATTTTATTATAATTTTTCACCGAATTTTGTTGAATCTCCTATCCAAAGTAGTTTTCACTCTGAAAACGCAATGTTTTTGTAGCAAAAAAGAAATGTTGCCTAAGACTGGTTTCCGGTATGAATATAACTCTACAAAGCCGAGTCCCAGCGCTTGCTCACGACTGCTACCCATTGAGAATATGAGAAGGGTACTCGGAAGAGAATTGCATCAGCATACGTATGTTTCGTCCCCAAAACTTGTTTTGACTAGTTTAAGCCGGTGCTAGGGGGCGTGAGAGGTGTTGCTTCTTTCATTACTTCTCATGAACATACTCAATAAAACCGAGTCTGCTGCTTTATTCTCTTAATTGAGTTTGTTGCTCCCAAAGGATCACCTTTATCAGTATGTATTATCATCTCCACAAATAACAACATGCTCGCCTCGGGGGTAGTGGGTAATCAAGTCGGCGACTTTCAAAGCATCACCTTGCCGAAATATATCTACAGGGTGACTATACCACCTGACCTATGACGTCAGTTATTGCTAATTCTTGGAGAAAAAAATTTGTAAACATTCGCCCACCTTCAAGCTTCAGAGTGCGATAAGATTTTTATTTCTTAACCATTTTCTACCAAAGAAAGTGCATTCGAGCGCAAACAATGTACGCTACCCTCGACTGATATCCTTTTTTGCGAATGTTGGTACTTTTCGAAAACACTTTGGAAAACTTCTGAAAATGCACCAGAAATAATTGCTAACCCTTGAAGCTTAATTTAATTTTGCAGATATTATGAAAACAATCCATGCATATACCCTGTTTTTATCACGAAAACTTCCCCATTATTATTTCACATCAGGTAGGCGAAAGGGTTTTGGGTTAAAGAACCAGTTCGCCGGAATTAATGAATTCTTAAATTATGCTAATCCGTAAAGTAGATTTTTATATGCTAAATCGTGAAGTCATTTGTTGTTTTCAGTTGTCTACATCTTCATTCAAATTCTATACAAAGAATAAAGCATTTTAATGAAAGAATGTTAATGGCATAGATAACGATTTCCGAAATTTACTACATTTTATATCTTCTTTTAGAAATATATACAATATGCGTCATTCTGAAAGATAAACTTATATCTATTTGACTAAACTGGAATTGTTCAACGACTTTTAATATAGTCAAACTTATACATTTTAACCTTAGTGTTTATCATTGGAAAATAAATGGACAAGTAGCATAAATAGCCTGTTTCTTAATTTACATTTAAATGTGTCAATCAACCTAAATATAGTATTTTGTTTTTCATAATCATTATGATACGTTATTTGTTTCAAAGGAGTATTTTCTTTGATTATTGTACAATGTATTGTATGTTTCTAAATTTGAAATTTGACACAAATAAGGATTACCCTGTGACTTTTAATGTTGTCAAAGTAATTTTTCTTTTTTTAACATTTTATTTAAAATATCAACATACAAGACAGATGTGATTGGGTACATATATATTGAGAACAATTCAATTTCTAAATCTGTTAACTTGTTCTATATACACAGAGTATATTGGAAGACATTTTCTCAATTTGCAAGAATAAATATACTTTTTATAGAGAAGCGCTAAAATAGATGTTACACATTTAGAGCCTAGAATCATATCCTTCGGTTTTAATTCTAACGAAATATTACTTTCTTCCTTTAGATGACCGGAAAGCTCTATAATACTATTTCTGTAAAAGATGAAGTCGTAAAATAAATGTAAAATAGTTTCTTTAGAATTATTACAAAAAGTACACAGTTCGGTTTCAGACATTCCACATTTATGTTATTTTGCCTTGGTAAAAATAATTCTATGTAAAATTTTGAATTGCAAAGATTGGAGGTTTGTATCGTCTACTAAAATAAATGTTTGTTTATATAATGTATTTTAATCCTCATATTTATGGTTATGTCTAAATCTATTTCCATTTGTTTTGGGAATTACTAGGTGATTCGAGGACTGACTTCAAAAACTGAGGATAAAACATCTGATTTACTTGTTTGGCCATTTTAGTTTTATAATAATGTATTGGGTGATCTTAGTTTGGTTTCTGATACATCTTTTCCAATGTCTCGGGATTGCACTAACCACTCCCATATACTTGGTAACGGGACATGCATATTATATTTTGCACATAAATTTTCAAAAGATAAAATTGAACAATTATCGTCCACAATGTCATTTATAAAAAATATCCCATTTGTACATAGATGATAAACAAGAGCTGTCGGAAAACAGCGCAGCTCGACTATTCGATTTTTCAGAGAATAATACATTTATAGCTAGTATATACCATCAGAAAACAGGCTACAACAATGTGGGGTGGGGTTGGGGGCACAACATAACTATGTGTAAGAAATGACCAAAACTACAAAGAAATATGTAAAAAATAAAAATAAAATAAAAATTCGAGTTTTGAGTGGGGTGGGGGTGGGAGAGAGGCGGGGTGGATGTTGCGGGGAGTGGGGGGTGGTGAGGGCAACATATATGTGTAAGAAGCTATGTAAGATATCACCAAAACACAAAAATATGTAAAAAAAAATAATTAAACAATGGGGTAGAGGCGGGGGTGGGGAGGGCAACATATATGTGTAAGAAGCTGTGTAAGAATTGACCAAAACAACACAGAAATATGGTAAAACAAAAATACAAAAATAAAAATATTTCTATTTGGGGGAGTGGGGGGTTGGGGGTGGGGGGTGGGGGGGGGGGGCAAGATAGCTATGTGTAATAATTGACAACACAGAAATATGTAAAAAATAAAAAATCGAGTTTCGAGTGGGGTGGGGGGTGGGGGTGGGGGGTGGGGGTGGTGGGGGTTATAGTGTGGGAGGGGGGTGGAGGGGGCAACATATATGTGTAAGAAGCTATGTGTAAGAAATTACCAAAACAACACAGATATATGTAAAAAACAATAAACATTAAATAAAAATATTCCAGTTTCGAGCGTGGGGGTGGGGTGGAGGGGGAGGGGGTGTTGAGGGAGGCGGCAACATAGGTAGGTGTAAGAATTGACCAAAACATCACAGAAATATGTAAAAAAAAAAAAATCCAGTGTGTGTGTGAGTGGGTGGGGTGGGGTGGGGGGGGGGCGAGGGGGCGGGGAGAGAAGCAGGGTGTGCGGGGGAGGGAGCAACATACATATGTGTAAGAAGCTATGTGTAAGAATTGACCAAAAAAACACAGAAATATGTAAAAAATAAAGAAAAATTAAAGAAAAATATTCTAGTTTCGAGTGTGTGGTGGGGGCGGGGGATTGGGAGTGGCGGGGAGGGGAGGCTGGAGGTGGGGAAGGGGGCAACATGTTTAAGAATTGACAAAAGCAACACAGAAATATGAAGAAAAAAAGAGTTTCAAGTTGGGGTGTGGGGGAGCGGGGGTGAGAGGCGGGAGTGGGTTGGGGTGGTGGGGGTGGGGGGGGGGGGGCAACATATATGTGTAAGAATTGACTAAAACAACAAAGAAATATGTAAAAATAAAAATAAGTTTCAAGTGAGAATGTTGGAGGGGGTATGGGGGTGAGAGGCGGGGGTGGGGGGAGGGGGCAACATATATGTGTAAGAATTGACTAAAACAACACAGAAATATGTAAAAAAAATAAAATAAAAAATGTGTGGAGGGGGGTGGGAGTGGGGGTGGGAGTGGGGGGTGGGGAGGAGGGAGCCCGTGCCCTAATATGGGTGAAGTATGAATAAGATGCATAATGCTATAAGAAATCCCAAACCAACATTTTAGATATATACATGCTTACATGCAAACCTAGATCTGCCTTTATTGCACATTTTATGGGCCATCACAATTTGGGTTCCATGGGAGCCCAGAATTTGCAGAAGACAAAATTACTTATCCAACCCTTTACAATATACTATAAGGAAACCAATTCCAAAATTTAGTTCAGCTAGGACAAGAAATGTAAGAGATATAGACCTGTAAATATAGCTTACACGCAAAATTTGATGTGAAACAGACACATTTTAAGGGCTATAATAATTTGGGTTCCATGGGAACCCATGGGTTACAGGAACCAAAATTGCTTATGCAGCCCTTAAGATAATACTATAAGAAAGCCCATGGCCAAATTTGGTTGTGTTAGGATAAAACATGTAAGAGATATGGACTTGTAAACACAGCTTACATGCAAACCTTGATGTGGGACACCGACGCCGACCCCGGGGTGATTACATAAGCTCTCTTATTCTTCGAATAGTCGAGCTAAAAAAAGAAGTATTATTGACTTTTATATTTGGGTTATAAAATATTGGTTCTGATAAAACCTCCTCCGCCGAATTATTTGAATTTTCCTGTATCATTGCCCAAGACAGTATCACATTTTTCCAAAAGCTATTCATATGATCGATCGCCTACTTTTTTATAAGACCGTCTTTATTTCATTGTATCCCTTTTTTGATCCAAACCAAACAATTTCATTTTTTTCAAAATTCGCCTTAAGTCCGGAACATAACGAAAACTTATCTACCGTTTCTAGAGTCTTATTCAATGATTTTTCGTCGTCTTTGAGGAAAAAGGATGAATCAACGGCGGATTGATTTATTAAATATTCTAAATCATTAATTGTGATACCTTAAATATCCGGATTATTTTTTAACGTTGCACTTAAGATTTCTACACAAATTATGAAAATATATGGTGATATAGAGTCTCCCTGTCGTACACCACGCTCTATTGAAAAGTATTCAGAACAGTGACCATTATTTAAAACACAGCTTGTGGTATTATTATAGAAAGTGTGAAACCATTTCAGTGTAGAATCACCAAAATTAAAAAACCTAAGCGTTTTTTTTCTATAAAACACCATTCCAGTGAATCAAACGCCTTTTCAAAGTCTAGTAACACAAGTAAACCAGATAAATATAATTCTTCACATTTTGCTATAATGTCTAAAATGAGTCTGTTTGATTCCCCTATGTATCTGTTTTTCATAAAACAAGACTTAGTTTTAGAAATGATAACTGGCAGTATCGTTTTTAGACGCTCAGCAATGTTGGTATCAACGTTTAAAGCGAAATAGGTCTCCAATTCTTAAGATATAGTTTCGATTTTCCTTCTTTTGGCCAACACGTAATTATACCTTGTTTTTGTGTAATAGATAGTGATTTTGAATCATATCCGAAATTTAATGAATTAACAAGATAATTGCCGATGTCGTTCCAGAAAAAATTGTATAATTCAGCAGAAGTACCATCTGTCAAACTAATTAGTCTAGTTATCTGCGACCCTTGCTTGTTATCTGCGACCCTTGCTAGCTATCTGCGACCCTTGCTTGTTTTCAAGACAACGTCTAGAACCCTGTATCTAGGTCATATGGACTTTTGACCAATCAAATACAGAAACAATTAATAAATTTACATATTTATTGACACCACTGTACTGTGAGATTGTACGAATTCTGCTGACTTTTATACAAATCATGCTTTCAGAAATATGCCAGATTGTAAATTCCTAATTCTAAGTATGTATGTAAACTGTCACAACAGGAACTGACAAGTATATTATATGTGTGGTGACAGTCTGGTAACAGCAGGACACGAGGAATAATGTGCAGTCTATAACGGTATATAATATTACTTGTTGGAAAATCTGATAACATGGAAAAAAACGTCTGAACAAGAAAATAGATGTTTAAATTTAAAAAAATAATGTTGTAAATTATTATAATTTAGTTATTGGACTGTATTTGAATTTAGACTATTACAAGTATGCTGCAAATGGGTGGCATGCATACATTACTAATGAGTAAGCTGATTTGGCTCAGAAGCATTTTTAATACGAGTCTTAAAATATTAAGACGGAATGAGTTTACTAAATAATCACATTTTATCTTTTAATTTTAGATTATTATAAAAATTATTGTATTTCAGATATTACAACTAAAGCAATTATATGTGATGCCAATCTGTATACAGGGAAGCAGGGGATTATTGGAATGAATCAGAACACTAAAATGATGTTTTATCCAAACTATAAAGTATATTTAAAGGAACTTAATCACACAACTACAGAGAAAACTGTAAAGTATGTTGTAATAACTTGTAGTTAAATTCATCTGTATATGGTGTCGGTAATATAGTGATGTTTAAAGGGACACACGGCTATATGTTCTCAAGCAGTAAAAATAGTGTTTCGATTTCATTTATTTCAAACCTGCAAGCTTGCATATAATTAAATAATATTTTGAGCTATCGTGTTGTCTTATAATGCCAGTTTTAAATACATTATATATATATATATATGTTTATGTCATTTATGCTATCTCCTGAAAATCTACTTAAATAAGTATTGAATGTACTAGAGGAATAGAATAGAAAAATCACTTTAAACGAATTTCTCGATTTTTATTTTAAATATACTGAAAGGAAAATGAAACGCAGGGTGCGTATTTCCGCTATATATTGCATATACTGCACACTTAATTTCATATATATTCCAAGGAAATCCCAAGATGCTTTGTAAAAAAAAAAAGGTGCAGTTAGAGAAAGGAAAAAACTGTGATGTTGTAGACGTTTTAATCACAGTTCATGTTTTAACAAGAAATTCATAAATGCCGAAGTTCCTCTTTGAAAAATTGAGCCAGTTCAGTACTGTATTTAATGTTAAGTGATTGCAACATTTAAAGCCTAAGTTTGATCACCTTCTTGAGCGAAATGCGCATTCTGACGATAATGAAACTTTAAAGGGGTAACCATTGGTGTGTTCAGTGCTGTTTAAACCTTCTTTCTAAAAGGACAGGCCTAATTTCGCCCTGTACCATTCGATTAGCAGTAGCATATTAAACACAATATATAGCGGAAATACGCACCCTGCGTTTCTTTTTCCTTTCAGTATATATTTACTCGTACAAGGACTCATAAAATAAAGTTTAGCAAGCCCTTATGCATATCTAGCTAAATAAATGTAATGTTATTTTATATTGTGAAGTATTTTAAATCATCGGCATGACTTAGGTTGGTCTTCTTTTTCACTTACTTTTCGTATTCCAATGTATCAGAGTTATCTCCTATTTAAAACATACTATTTCACATTTAAAAATACAAATAAGGTAAATAGCACGAAAAGGGTAACATTGCACGAGGTGGCAAGCCGCGTGCAATAGTATCCTTCAAGGGTCAGTAGTCACTCCCGAGGATAAGTAGTTCCCTGGACATTCTTTAACAACATCTTATTCAAACGTAATCTTAAGCTCTTCCCTCGATCACCATCAGGTTTGCCCAATAAGGGCCCTGTATACCCCTACGCCCTGCGCTGATATCGTGGGAAAACGTTCCCTATCACTATCGTTGACCTTGGACAGCTGCAACACACGGCCAAAATTAGGAGCTTGTAGGCGGCAAATATGGAACTGGGACATGTTAATGGTCCCGCGTTGTTACAATCGTTGGTCCCCAATTGAATAAATACGCAATATGGCTGCTGTACTTGGCAAACTTTCATTAAAATCTGACCAAACTTCTGTCGTCATGAAACCTTCTATCTTTCCACCACTCTCATGAAAATATTGCTGGTTTGAGCGAGTCCACTCACGATCGCCGTTGTCCTCCATCAAACGTTTATATAACTATGACCAAGCATATATGTTAACATCTTGAATGTTGATATAACCAGAGTTTAAAACAATAGGTCAATGACCTTGAAGCTCTTCTGATAGGTTTTGATAGTTAGAGCAGCAATTCCTGTAAAGTTTCATAAAAATCGGTAACGTAGTTTCAGGGATAAACATCATGTCGTGCTGATCATTTTAGAAAAAGTCCCATATCAATATCACTAATCTTACAGTTTTCAAGAAGTATTCTCTAGACGTTTTTTTAGAACTTTATCTTAAGCCATGGCGGCCATGTTGAATTCTCGGATAACCTGAAATTTTGCTAGGATCAACTAGAGATCAAGTGCATCTTTCCTGTGAAATTTCATGAAAATCCGTCAAGTAGTTTCAGAGAAGTTGTTGCTACAAATTTTTACAATACAAAGAAATATGAAAAGATCGGACAGTCAACCATAAAACACAGAAACAAACATGCAAACAGACAAACAAGAAGGCAAAAGTAATAATAAAAGCAAACAACATCACAAACACAAAAGGGTTGACAATAGGGCTACCGCCTTGGAACGGTCAGTGGCAAAGTAGGCCACTGGGGGTTTAAACCGGTTCTAGGGTGCACCAAACCTCACACTTACCCTACTTCATCCCATTAAAACAGGACAGTGTAAATAAAGAAATCCCCGCCATGATCTAATCTCTAACCAACAGGGCAGCATCAATAGGCAATATAAGTAAATCACAAAAATGCTCGTGTAAACATTATACAAAAAAAACACAATAGCCTAGAAAGCCACAATGAAGGTACTCAATGACTTGAAAGAAGCCAGAGCAACAAGAGAATAAACCATTAAGGGCAAGACAAGAAAGATCATAGACAAACATCAAACGCCACCGTCCCAATGGGCTTTAGGTAGGCGTCATCATAGGGTCCACAGCCTGTCAGGTCAACGTACAATTAAAGAGGAAAGCATAGTGGCGAACATTAAAAGGGTCCACCACCAAGCAACATGCAGTACGTTGCAAATTGATAGGTCATAACCTCATTTGATAAACTTTTTAACAAGTTTAACAAAGATAGTATGAAAGTGATCATGACCAAGAATCTTACGAAGTTTGTAAATCACATCACCATAGAAGTCAGGTTGTGATAGTCCTTGTCGTAGATTAGTCCTTAAATTACTTTTATATTTGGAAGATCAGGGTTACGGTAATAAAATTTTGCAAAGGTTTTACGAAGTTTATGGTAACGGTAACCCTGATTGTGTAGTTTTTTAGTTATACAAAGATTACGAATATTAAAGTCCTCAACTCGAGTACAAGCTCTTGAAAAACGAATAAGTTGAAACACATACACCCCATAAGAAGTTGCTCGTGGAACATCCCCATCCAAGTGGGATGTCAAAATTAAAATCATCACTCTTGTCATAGATTTTGCTAATTATTTGCACCATTTTCATCGGGAGATCTAAATCAAGAAAAGGGAAGCTGTTATTAGTCAGAGTATGAGTGAGGCTTTAATTGTAAGCTGAAGTTCTTTAGGATAAATATTATCAACCATAGTTGGAAAGAAAGGGTTGTCAATATTTAGTATGTCATCCAGATGCCGAGAGGTGTCATTAAAAGCTTCAATAACATCTGCCTGGGTATCTGGTAAAAGACTCAACATGAAATCTCTTTCATAGCAAAATAAAAACAAATCTGCGACAAGTTGTGCACAGTTCGTACCCATAGGGATACCAACAATTTGTCTATAAACGGTGGTACCATAACTGACGAAAATATTATCTAATAGGAAGACGAGTGCTTCACAAACTTCATAGCAAGTCCACATATGTAAACAAAGATGGCCACCGACGGGCATGTTTAATGTCGAATCAAAATATCTCTTGGCAAAGATTAACATCATGTCATGCTGATCATTTTAGAAAATATCTCTTGTAATTTTCAAGAAGAAGTCGCTACAAACTTGTTTCTAAAAAATCTATTTTTATCTAGGATCTACTAGACATCAAGAGCCACATTCCTTTGAAGTTTCATGAAAATCCGTCAAGTAGTTTCAGAGAAGTAGTCGCTACAATTTTTTACTATATAAACTCTATGTAAACAAAGATGGCAGCTGGCGGCCATGTTTAATGTTGAATCAAAATATTTTTCGACTAGGATCAACATCATGTTATGCTGATCATTTTAGAAAAAGTCCCATATCAATATCACTCAAGTTTTCAAGAAGTAGTCGCTACAAACTTGATTTTTAAAAAATATTTTTAGCCGTGGCGGCCATCTTAAATTTCCGGCCTAACTGAAATTTTGCTAGGATCAACTAGACATCAAGAGCAACATTTCCGTCAAGTTTCGTGAAAATCCGCAATGTAGTTTCAGAGTAGTCGTTACACAAATAAGACGGACGGACGCCGGACCACGGCATAATCTCTGCTGATATTTGATCAGTCGAGCTAAAAACTAAACTTTTATACCAACGAAAACAGTAGGAAACACGCGTGAACGAGTAAACCAATGAAAAACAGGGTCTGGCGCTAGCAATAATTATGATAATTAGCAGTTTATAAGAGGGTAATAAATTATTAACTATAATCACGCACGGTATAATTTGAATATCGATCAATATTAGGTCTTCTGGAATCTTAATGAAAAATAAGAACAGAACAGAACATATTCATACTATTCTTAACTGTGATGAATTACACTACCATACTGACTAATAATTAACGTGATTTAAGTATATATATATATATAATGTTCTAAGTGGAAATTTCATGTTTTCGAGAAAATGATCTTTGAAGTTTCAACAATTAATAAGTTCGTTATTTTTGGTCTATTTTCTTAGAAAAAAGACCACACAAATCAGCAAGTTATTATCTTTGTATGTTATGTATTGTATATTATTAAATGTTCCTATCTTTTTATTTATTTAGATATTTACGTTCGCAGATAGAACAAAATGGTCAATAAATTGTAATTATTTTGAGTGTAATATTGTTTAATCACACATAGAACACTATAACATTTAAATATGTGTGTGAAAAGTTACTTAGAACACTATAATTCCTAAAATTTTCTTTTTCCAAGGAAAAATGCCAAGTCCACAGGTAATTTGATTGGTCCATTTGCAGACAGAACATTCTAATATTCACTTCATCTTTAAATAGAACACTCTAACAATTAAGTTGACCACGTGATCAGTGGCAAGTCACTGACTGGTTTGTGTAGATACAACAGTCTAGAAATTAAATGAGCGTAAAAAGCATGGTTATTTAATTATATATTGATTTTATTGCGTATACATATTTTGTATGATGATGTACTCTGAACAAGACTAATATATTCTGAACTGGTCCAGCTCATAATCAAATGATTTCAGGGATGTGTAACCTGAGTAGAATCACAATCCATCCATTGTTTCAAATGCGTATTATGTGACTGAGCGGAACTCAAATCCACGATTTTCATATAAAGTCATTTACCGAAGTTGTTCTTTGAGATGGCTAAATTCTAGTTTTTGCAACGATAACTTAATAATAAAACATATGTTTACATGTTTACGCATGTATATCCAGGGTGATATCTATCATGTTTGGGGAATAGACAAATTTAATGGCAGCCTTGACTTTGTATAATTCATGTATGGAAAACCAGTCTGTAAATTTTGAAAAATACAATTTATGTTTCGTCTCCAACTGAAAACTATAAATTAATATACACTTACAATAAGTACTTCCGAATAATATATGTCATCGGTATGCAGACATATATTCTCTGTATGATTGTAATACTTAGTTTATGCTTTAGTTACTTCGCGCCCCGTGTGGTTCCGGGGCAAAGAATAGGGCCACTGCAGATCCCGTTGGAGGGGTAGGTAGAGGGGTAGAACCCCCCAAATTCGTATTCGTTTTATATTTTTTGTTCATGCTCATTAAAGGTCTTCATCATGACCCCTGCATTGTATCAGGTGCCATTTCGCTCAAATCACTAGAGAAGTGGCAGAAAATCAATAAACGTGGCTCCAGCGCAAATGGAGTGTCTACTATAGAATTTGCAGCAACTCGCGAGAAGGTTCTAGGCCCATTATCCATATTTTATCTCGATGTACATGGAGGATGAGCCTAGCAAGTTCATTCCTGTTAGGCGCCATATAACCGTGCATGCGTCGGTGCGCCTTAAAACACCAGTTCAATTAGTTACTTCGCGCTATATTTTTTTCTAGTAGAGAAGAAGAAATTATATTTACTTTTACATAGTTGTTATCAAATAAACATACATTTTTGCAAATATAATTTAAACACAATAACAAGATGAGTTCAAGTTCACCAATTTATATTTCATCTGTGAACGGCTAAATTAGTTTTTAAATATGGTGCATTCAAACGTGTTAATGAAATAATTATACGGTAATATGCGATAATGAGTAACGAACGTCAAATAATTAGTGGCCAATAACTGTTAATTAGTTTTAATTAGTGTTGATTTCATAGTATCGACCCTTGTTAGGATATACGAAATCCGAATTAAGAATGTGTGTAGTTATAGCGCATGGAAGATTGACTAAATGATCATGTTGAGATATAAATATGATTGGAGAAGAAAATGTTTAATAACCAACTTTTCCAGATAAAAAGGAAAGAAAAAAAATAGCTGGTCGATTCCATAATCAGAAGCAAGTATACGTATCATTACCGGTACTCCGATTTAATCCTAAATAAATCTCAGAAGTGATGCATTACTGACGACAATTCTGGGATATAAACAAACAGAAATGATTCCTTTTTTGCCGAAAAAACTGGTGGATTATAATATAATTTAAGCAAAAAGCACAATGGCGACGTAAATGTAACTCTTTCATGAAGTTGTCATCTCAATTCCGCACATATTTAATTATTATTTTTATTTTTAAATTTAGTCTTAATAATAATCTTTGAAAAATGAAATACACGTTGTAAACTATAATTAATGCAATACATCCTCACAAACATATTTTAAGTATTACTCTTGTATACGTTTAATACAATACATTTACTCCATGTTCAAATGTGGTCAACCTCTGCGAGGAAAAATAAACAACACACTGAAAATGATATACTCCTGCTAATGTACGGATTTACTTTTCCATTTCATTAACACTAAGTTAGTTGATTAAAGTCATGTTTTTTTTATGTACAAATGTGCATGCAACACATTTAACTTATTTAAAATGTTATCAATTTGACGTATGCTTAAATAATAATATAAAGAGAAGAAGAACCACTTATTCCAAAATCAGCCATAGACCCATGTGATCATAAAATATATACATATACATTTTTAACAGACGAAGCGAGATTCGTACATGAATGTATTAACAAATATCAGATGCAAAAATAAAAACTGTTATACTGTTTACTGTTTACTTCTTTTTAGAGAACAAAAACAGAAAACAAAAGTAGTAACAAAACAAATGAACACTTCATAATATAGGATTTATTTTCATCTCGAATTGAGAAAACTCAAATATAATTCAACAAACAATAGATGGTATGTTTTAGTGTCCAATCAAACTTTTTGGAAAAAAAACACACACAAGAAAACGTTAAAGTTAGTAGATGTGTTATTCATAGCCATACTTTTGTAAAATAAACGTACCCATACGGTTGAGAAGTATTCGTTGATAGTCAAGTAGTGGGTGGGGTAACCGACTTTCGGTTTCACCACACTTTTTGTTCTATTTGCGCACTATGGAGAGATTGGGATCAGTGAACCTTTATGAACTCAAAACAATTATATTAGGGGAATCTATCACCTGGTGTTTCTTTTCTCTCCTGATGGTTTAAGCTGACGAACCTACATGTATGTGTATAATGGTCACAATTTATAAAGTTGTGTTATTAACAAACAAAATGATTTATATTTTCAGGTAGAAATCCCATTCAACAGAAACTACTGTCCACAGCTGTCCCCAGTCAATATTAATGGACAAGACCCATGACCCCATCACAAAAGTCTCGTGTGTTTAGGACACAGGACAGAGAAAGCAGAAAAAGAAAACATGAAGAATCAGTTCTAAATCATAGTAAATGAGCTAGAGGTTGGCATTTTAGAACCATTGGAATGTAGTGAAGTTGAAGTGGAGACGGGCCCTTCTGAAATCCACTATTTCGCTACACCTCTCAAACGTAGCAGAATCCGGAACGCAGATTGATACTAAACCGACCGATACTAAGTCCCTTTTTGATATCAAAAACTTTAAAGATGACGACAAATGCACTCATTTTTATACCGGACTTAAAAATTACTTAAAATTAACATTTGTTTTAAACACACTTGGACCTGCAGCTTATTGCTTAAATTATCTGAATAACAAGGTTGAAAGTACGGCTGTTATAAATCAGTTCTTTTTGACATTGATAAAACTTAGAAGAAATCGACCACATTTTGAAGCTCATGGCAGGTCAAATCACTCTCATGCTATTTATGAGTACGATTTGACCAACATAATGAGTACGATTTGACCGAAAAGTAAATAACCTTGTACGTATTTCTAATCGTATGTCTCATGTATTGAATCATGTGTGTAGTCATGTAGAGGTTATCTTCAACAATTGGCAGTGAATATAAAGATATGCAAATTAGTTGACAACTAAAGCAAACATATGTCTCGTCACGTTACTTCTAGCATATTAATATAATATGAAATAGGTTAAACCTATAGGGCGAGCACAGTTCATGTTTGATTGTGCCGCTGCGTATGTATGCACGGGTATGTGCAAGTCTAGCTGCGAGAATCATAGTTCTTATGGCGTGTACATACCACCATAAGAGCCATGATTCTCACGTCTAGTGCAAGTCTACCTGTACGTGTCTTATGAATCGTGACATCCCACCCCAACAAATTTCAATTCGTGTGTGTGCGTGTATTTCTAAGGATTATAATCCGTCTGCCTACGACAGGCGTCGTACCCGATGATTAAAGGCACAATGGAGTCTGGACTTTTATCTGTGTGTTTGTGTGTGATGTGATATGTCTACTTGAAGCAGCGAACTCGATGGTTTCTTTATAGTGCTGCCACACTGGAATACCACACCGTAGTAGACATGATACCCCCAGTCACATTATTCTGACACTGGTCAATCAGTCGTAGCACTATACAATTATGGACTTTTCAGCTGTTATACATGATGTGATATGCACCAAAAAAATCATTATTGACCAAGGCGATAGCCGAGGTCAATAATGATTTTTTGGTGCATATCAACATCATGTATAACAGCTGAAAAGTCCATAACTGTTTTATTATATAACCCTCAATTTACAATTATATAAAACAGGTCAATATCAAAAAAACAATTATATAAAACAGGTCAATATCAAAAAAACAGGTCAATATCGCTAGATATTTTTTCTAAAAAATTACTTTTTAGCCAATGAAAACGCGTCTATTTATAGGTTATATAATAATACCCATTATTTTCTCGTCAGGCAAGGGTTCCATTTTTAAAGTATCTGGTATGACGCGGTCATGGGACTCGAACCCACGACCTCCCGAATGCAAGGCAGACGCTGTAACCAGTACACCACAATGCTTCGGTCAAATTTCAGTTCGTTCCCAGACAGGACAGATATGGCATGGAACGAACTTCGAACGGCTATCTAGTCATGATCCAGTCTGGATCGACAATGGCTGAATCACCAACCGTCATAAAAGCTGCTACTACATCAGTGTATGTAAGCTATATATACATAAACCGTGATGCACGCGTATACTTTTTTGCCGAACAACATGTAATTACGGTTTCAACGTTATGTCATTACGAAAAATGTATATATATGATTTAAGCTTTTTTTTTATTTGAATATACGTCTAATATACGTCTCGTCTTCAACGTGTGTTAAATTGATTCATACGTATTGACTAATCATTATGATGATGTATGTTTGAGAAAAGTACAATGATTTTAAAACATAGGAATTTGTTGTTTCCTACTTGACATTTAATAAATGGTGGTCCATTTTCAGAATATTAGTTCAATATTTAGTTGAGTATGTCTGGGGGTGGAGGACACCGGGTCCGACATTTTTCATCAATATATTCTGAAAATGCACCAAATTCACCAAATGCTATGTAGAAAAGACGTTGGTTTGTTTCACTGTTCTTGACATTTAGCACTAGCTGTGCTCAAGATACTTATTAGTTTCTACATCTACATTTTAAGAATCTGAGTGTCCTATTTGACCCTAATGTTTCTGTCGGTGGTAGAAAAACAAAAATAGTGAAATGATAGGATAGAGAAAAGCATAGATCGATTGAAGCAGAAGACAGGTAAAGTTTCCAAACCATGTTTTCATCACCTTCAAATTTGAACTACTCCGTAGCATCAGACCAAACCGGATGACCGGTTACAGGTACACTGGCATAGGAACGTTTCATTTAGATGGGGGTCCAGTGGAAACCTCAAACTTTGTTAAAGGTTAAAAAAAAAAAAGGTGAAGCACCAATAGTGGCGCGAAAGCCGGATTGCGAATTTAACATTTTAAGTGAAAAATCTGTGTGAAAAGTGTGGCAGTCCAGGTAAAATACATGGCATAGTTAAGGTTACTTTCATATAACATTTGTAATGATGTTGAACAAGTGTCAAGTTTCAAAGCTTTTCGACAATTCGTTTTTGAGAAATGAGGAAAAAACAAAAACTTTAACGAAAACTTCAAAACTCGTAGACGGACGGATGGATAGACGGACACACACATGGAAATCGCCAAACTGTAAGCCTGGATTTGCTACGCAATCTAGCCAAAAATAAAAAATACAAATTCTGTACATTATGGTGGAGTCTAAACCCGATAAATTTGCTATTATTTCGGGCGTTTGTTTAAGCTAAAGGTTTTTCAGCTATGTTAACAAAATGTAAATCCACATGAAGGGAATTGAAGGGGACCCCCTGTAATGTGAAATCGAAATGGACTGATGCTGGGAACTGGCTCGTCAATACCATGTATGTCCCCCGTTCGTAAGTAAGAATGAAGATTAATGCATGCAGGACAAACTTCAAAAACAATCTTGTGTCTGTAAGTGATTTAGGAGTAATTGAAGGGAATTGAAGGGGACCCCCTGTAATGTGAAATCGAAATGGACTGATGCTGGGAATTGGCTCGTCAATACCCCCGTTCGTTTGGAAAACCCGGAATTTCTTTCTTTTTTTTGTTTCAACGGTTTGTACAATGGCAGCACGTCAAAGACTGCAAATGGATGATGTTATGGAGAGAACATAGAATGATTCCGACTAATTTGTCCTTTCTGTCTTTGCAAAGCGATTCGGAAAGTTTTGAAGATCTATCGGACGTAGACGACGAAGCAGACATACCCCACCCACCAGTGTCAATGCCAATCAAAATCGTCGTGTGAATGACAGACATGCACGACAACTGCAAAATAACAATAGAGTGGAATGACATGAAGCCTCTGCTAATGTATTTGATAGGCAACTCTATGCATTGGAAGATCCATTTGAAAAACGGAGTAATGCGCTTGATTACGGTTTTTCTTATGTATTCGATAATGCGTCTTATATAAACAGTGACGTTTTTTTGTATGACTTTAGAATTAGAGTTTTAGATGCCTTTAAACAAAATTGGTGTGGTACCTTAAACAACAGTTCTGTGTTAACATTGTACAAAGATATTAAAACTAGTTTGGAATATGAAACATATTTAGATATTTTGCCAAGAAGTTTACGTCTATATTTTACTAGACTTAGACTATCTGTGCATCCACTCAGAATACAGACTGGTAGATATGCCAGCAATAGAACACTTCGTGAAGAAAGATATTGCCTAATTTGTAATAGTTTAGATATAGAAGATGAATTTCATTTTGTATGTATTTGTCCTTGTTATATTGATATTAGAAAGAAATACTTAAAACGTTGTTATTACAAACGTCCTTCTGTTTTCAAATATTTGGAGTTACTGAAATCACATGACAAGATAGAAATAATAAAACTTTCGTTATATGTTAAAGAATCAATTATATTAAGAAACGCATTATTAACTATTGAAAGGTAGTTACTTAGTTCAACCTCCTACTCTTATTTACTATACTACATAATAATAATAATAATAATAATGAAATGATAAATTATACCATTTGTATATATTTCACCATTGAAATCACATGACAAAAAATAATAAAACTTCTGTTATATGTTAAAGAATCAATTGTATTAAGAAACGCTTTATTAACTATTGAAAGGTAGTTACTTAGTTCAACCTCCTACTCTTATTTACTATACTACATAATAATAACAATAATAATGAAATGATTAATTATACCATTTGTATATATTTCATCATTTACTTGTATATATACGTTGACATCATATATGCTAATATGTATGTATTGTAGACGATGTACTTTGTACAAGTCTGAATAAAAAAAAAAGTCTGTCTGTCTGTCTGTAATGTGAAATCGAAATTGACTAATGCTGGGAACTGGCTCGTCAATACCGGGTATTTCACATGTTTAATATATCAGAAAGCAGTGTGAAAAACATAGTGTTTACATGGATTATATTTATGTCAAAACAGTGGAGAGAAATTAATTGATATTTGGCCTTCACGCAATCTTGTGCGATATTTTGCACCCTCAGATTTTAAATCAAAATTTCCAACTACTCGTGTTGTTATAGATGGAACTGAATGTCCAATAAAAAAAAAACCGAAGGCGCCAACAGCTCAGCAATCCACATTTTCCGCGTATAAAAATAGAAATACGGTGAAAACACTCATTGGCGCTACACCTGTATGGTGGCTCAACAAGTGACCGACAGATTGTTGAACGCAGCAATTTATTTCAAATGTGCGATCCAGGTGATTCAATTATGGCCGACAAAGGATTTAATGTTCAGGACTTATTTGCCTCCATGAATGTTCAAATAAATGTGCCAACTTTTTTTAAAAAGAAAAATAGGATGTCAGGAAAAGTTGTCATGAAAGACAGAAAAATAGCGAGCAAAAGAGTGCACATAGAGCGCATAATCGGCCTTGGAAAAACTTATAAAATTTTGTTTCACCCTTTGACAGGAACAGAAACAAAAATTTCTTCTGAAATAGTATTTATTTGTTATACGCTTTGCAATTTTAGATGTGGCATTGTTTCCCCACATGCATGAATGATTGACACGTGTTAACATCATGGAGAGCAAAAGTGCTAAACACTTCAAACGAAAAATTTTGCAATATGTATTTCAAGCTCAGGAATCGACGTCATAGCAGGTGCACGAGATGATCATCCGTAACGAAAATTTGTCTCGACTCGGTAAGTAAACACCCGCATTTCAGCTCTAATTCTCAGTCCATAAAGATATAATTGTGCCTAAAGTATCGCAATCTATGGTAAAAAGACTCGGTTAATATTCACTTCTGGTAATACTTAGCGAATTGAGAGCAGAATCAAAGAAAGTTAAAATGAAAAAACTCCGCTGAGAATCATCTCGGCAAAATAACTTTCTTTGATTCTGCTCTCAATTCGCTAAGTATTTATGGACTGAGAATAAGAGCTGAAATGCGTGTTTACTTACCGAGTCGAGACAAATCTTCGTTACGGATGATCATCTCGTGCACCTGCTAATGACGTTGATTACTATGCTTGATTTTATATAACTGTAATATAAAACTTTTGTTTGTATGGGGTTTTACGTCATGTTCAACACATGTAAGGTTATATATGACGGTTGATTTTTTTGTGGTGGATGCAGACCACCCACTTTTCCTGGGTAGAACCAGTGTGGTACACATCCCGCCATCCGTAAGAATCGACACTTTCTCACAAGTCGAGCTCCCAGTGGGATTCGAACCTGCAGCTGTGAGAGGCGAAGGTTTACAACGCAACGTCGTTAACCATTCGGCCACGGAGACGCTAAAAGCATCAATATTAATACAAAGACTAGATGAAATACTTTCAGAATTTTAGTACTCATTAAGTCATGCCGGACAAATGAAATATAATCCAACCGTTTAATAAAATGTGATTTGGCATTGTTTACACTTTCATATTAAATTTTAGACAGAACATTTTAATTCAGAATCAGATTCTTTATATTTGCTACAATTTAATAAATAATTTAAGTTTTATTTGACTTCTTTACATCAATGATTAAGTAAATTGTCTCGATGTCGCTCTGTATCGAATTTTATCACGTAACTTACAGAGAGGGAGTGAAATATTTTATATTTTGGATAATCCGCTACTGAAATAACTATGCAAATGAGGGTGGACAGAAAATTATCAAAACGATAGAAAAATGCATAAGGTCAATTTGAAATAGTTATGTGATAAATAGATGTGAGTTATGTGAAAAATAGAATCTCAAGGATTGTAAGTTATGTGACAATTTGTATCTCATTCATGGTCATTCATTATTGAAATCTACAAAATATTATGATGCAAACTACTTTTATGTTAAATTTGTCCATCTTTCAATATTTTCTTTATCCGTGCATAATTAATTTAATCCTAGTAACTCCAGCAATTCACATAAATATTATAAAGAAAACTTGTAAATAATATAACTAAAAAATCCTTTCTTTTTTCAGTCACCATATGGTAACCCATTTATTCTCCCCGTCATAGATGTGAGGGGTCAGGGTAGCCAACCTATCACACTGTACAAAAATAACATATATATAACGAAAAGTAAATTTGCAGTTAAAGGGACACATGGCAATCTTGAACTTTACATCAAGCGTTAAAATTGGCACCTTGATTCATTTGAATTAAAAAAAATTGAGATTAAAAAACAAACAAATGGGATGCCGCAAGTTTCAAACAAATCAAAATTGCTGTGTTCCTTTATTGTCATTATATGCAACAGGGTGGCTATGGTATCATGGCATGCATCTATGGAATGATATTACAGTGTAGCAACACTATAAAGTTGATCATTGAGCTCACTGCTACAAGTAGACACTGTCTAAATAGGACTGAAAACTTGAAATATTATAGTGAAAACAACATACATATTTATTTTATTGGTAAATGATTTTACACAATGCCGATGATCGATTTGGCAATAATCGTATAATAATATTATTAAACAGATTGAATACAATTATAATTGATATGTCAGATGCGAGGCTGTCAATTTCATCCAACGACTTAAGTTAATGAATTCTGTATTAAATAAACATGAATGTGACATTCACTCCAAACTCTAAAGAAAGAATACAAGAAAAAAGTATTGTAGTTGCCTACATGTATACATGAACTTGTACTCATTCATACACACCAAACAAAGGAACTACCTCATTGATTTCCGTAATCCGCTATTTTAAACACTGAAAATCTACGAGGTGATTCCAATGCACACCAAGCTAACGGAAAAGAACACACGACGATGCGGCCTTCATCTGCATATTTCTTACACTAGTGTAATAATGATAAATACATGTATGGCTTTATAATCGCAAGTTATATGATAAACTAGTTTAACATTTTTAATACCGGTAGTTTTTTTATAGAGTATTATAGACTTAAATTTTGCCCTCGACTCCATAATAAATTGAATTGTCATCATCAGCACTTTTATTGATGTCGGCCAATCACGGTAACATAACGTTACGTCTGCTTCACATGTGGCCACATGGACCTGTTATTTCATACCAGTTTAATACAAATATATATGTGATTATATTTAAATAATCGTCATCTTCTCCACATATAGTATGCAATTAAAAACTGTTTAAAATGCATTGCTGGGGGTGGTAAAAATAACCTATATGATTGAAAATATTTCTTGAATTGTTTATAATTATATATCGTGTTGATGTTGAAACAATAGTACTTTTGCATAAGTACACATAACTATTGCATGTACCTGCTGTCAACCTTGTATATATGTCTTGCATCCTCATGGGTCTTATGACCTTTTGGAATTTTGCTGAATAAAAGATATAATTACTGAAATCCAAATGTTTGTCTTAATGTACGTCTTGTAAAACCTCTTCTCCAATAGAGCTGGTTTGAAATAGAGATAAAAAAATAGACGTAAGCTGTCCACCATTTTCCTTATGAATTCGTCATTGTGTGGTATTTTAATGTGCACCATGTCAGTGATCGTGTTAACAACTAGCGCACATTCTTCTGCTCCTGTGCAAAGAAGCTGGCCCTGAATCACGAAATAGTAGTCGTTTGTTTCATCTAAAACGAGCTCCGAATTTGCGTTCTCTTTCAAATACGATACGGTTTCAACACCGATTGTTTTCCTTAGCTGTAAAAGGGCACTTTACTTCAGCAATACGCACTGTCTATGATGCCATCTGGTGATTAGCGACGAAACATTTAGAATTCTCAATAGTGCAGTATGTCTTGGCGCCGTGTTAGTGCCCAGGAAGGTAGGGTTCAAGCCTTCTGATTTCCCTTTTTTTTTAAATTTTCATTGGTTTATATTATTCCTTTACATTTTTCACTTTGATAACGCAATCTTATAATTACACATGGTAACAGTGAACAGTGTATATGTGTTGTAATGTACACTTTAACGCACACGTGAACACTTGTATTTCTGTGGTTATGTGTACTTCAAGCACGTCGTATTACAAGGTAATTGTATCTCGGTAGCTATTTTACGCTTGCGTAAAACCTTGCTTGATTTACTATTAATAAATTATAAAATTGCACATGTAGCACATTTACTTCATGTTAATTAGCATCAGTGTGCGTGGAAACGCGAGTAGCCGGCATAATATGGTTATTGTAGTAAACGCATGCGTGTATGCAGTACACTTTAACATTTGCAGTAAAGTCATTTATTTTTTAAACATACAAATTTAAATGCAATTCATTTAACTAAGTAAAACAATATCAACTTATATGCATAAATAACAAAATAATATCCACTTGTACACATAAATAACATATAAACACAATTTAGTACACTAAACGTTTGGATGTACAGACTTTGTAAGTTTATTAAAGTGAATTAGTTTTTTTTTTTTATTAATTATTACTAAGTTATAAAATTGAACATGTAACCAATTTACTTCATGTTATTAAGTATCAATTTGGCGTGGAGACGCGAGTACCAGGCATTATACGGTTACTGTAGTAACCAGATGCATGTCTGCAGTACACTGTACAGATGCAGTACACACTAATGTACCGGTGCGGTACAAACACTCCCAATAGGCTCCTCAAGGTGATCTAAAAGTACCGATTCGAGGGGTTGAACCCACACTAACATTTCTCTCGCAGAACGTCGAAACAGTCCCATGACCGCTACCGACTGAGCTATGCAGACCAGACGTACTAATGCATACTATTTAGAAAATGTCAGTCATCTCAGTAGAATATATATTTTTCAGATACTGTACCGAATGTTGATTTTCTTCGTATTAATGATGTAAAACAAGCCATTTAATGCATTTCTTTGAATTTATCGTGCAATAACACATACAGACTTTATCGGTATTCAGATATAGATGTGTTTTATGCAGATTTTCGTATGTACGATAGGACATTCGAGTGAACTGAACAAACTCGCTCATTTTCGCCGTAGATCATCGGAAATAATTATTTCTGAAGTGCATATGAAACGCGCGATTTCATTGGTTGAATTTAGTTCATCTTCCCATGAATATTGATTAGATGAAAGGTCGATCTAACGTGACCTCAAAGGCCATGTGGTCAGATCCAATAGCGGAGAGTATCAAAGCGAAATTAGGATACGATTTTAATGAGATTGACCGGAACAAAGCGATGATATGCACAACTAGACATGGAACTAATCATCTGTAAAATGTTTTGTTTAAATCCGTCCAGACGTTCAAGAGAACTAGTGGAGACAAGGTTTGTGTATTAAAAACCTTTAAACGGTCATAACTCCGTCAAATAATTCAACCGGAACACGGTGACATTATGTACAACTAGACTTGGTACGGATCATCCCTGCAGTTTCATTTAAATCTGGCCAAATGAAGGCTGTTTCGTCTTAACGAGGCAAAATACGCCATTTATATTAAAGTAAATCAAGGGCCAGAACTTCGATGTTACTAATCCGATTGGTTGGTTTTCAAACTTGTCCAAGATTTCATCGATAGTAACAATCTGATAAAAGTTTGGTGCATGTTATCTGGAACAGCCCTTAGTAAAGGGTCAAGCCTTTACCCCTTTACCCACTTTGAGTATATATTAAGAGTTGCAGTAGAAATTTTTATTATTTTTTTCTTCAATTTTCAGGCAATGGCTAATCTAAAGAAAACTTCATACAACACGTTCCTATCTGCAGTAAGGAACAAATCCAGTGGTTTGGAATATATGATTTTTGCTTCCTGGTGTATCCCCAATTTCCCCTTCATATTTATTTCATTGAATGCGTCTTGTTCAAGGTGCAGAGCTGTTACAATCACCTGAAAAATAAGAAATGACATGTGTATCCTGTGAACTGAAAACTGAGAGATTATTTAGTTGTGACTGTGGTAAATTGAATGAATTGAATGTTGTTTAACGGCTCATCAACACAGTATAGGTTCTTTAGAGCCGCCCCAGAGAGAGGGGAAGGATACATAGGAATCCGGGAACCTGCCCTACTCTTATTATCGAATAGATTCCTATGGTTCTTTAACGTGCTCGGAAGATAGACCGATACACGGGACCGCCCGGTTTACGTCCCCATCCGACGGACGAGGCTAAGGTAAAGTGTCTTGCCCAAGAACACACCGACGGAACTCAGTGGCACCACGGAGGATTGAACCCGGGGCATCCGGTTACAAATCCGCCGCGCTACCGACTGCGCCACGCCAGCCCCTTGTGGTAAAAACAAGTTGCTCAATTGATTAACAACATGTTGCATATATTCTCTTCAAAACCTGATAATAAACTAGTTGGTTTAAATGAGTGGCTATTTATAAGTTTAAAGCGCTCTGGGTCTGAAAGATTCATACCGTTTTCCCCTTTATAACCAGTGAACAAACTGGAGGGCGACACGAGAACAATATGGTTGACATTCGATTGAAAACGTGATCGAAACAACAATCTGAAGATAATTGACACAAGGTGCTTAAATGATACCACCACGTATAATAATAATTAGCGTTGCGTTTTCTTAATGTTTGATAAAACGGACCTTTTGTCATTCCAAACGAATTAATGCAAGAAAAAAAGTTAATAACTGATGACATTTCTACTGAAATTTCGGCAATATTGAAATTTCGGCAATATTTTTCCGTTCGGAAAAGTGTGGTGTCATAGTAGTTAGAATAGGTACATAATTTCGGATGGAGGAAAAACTGTTTTTATTAGATATAACTTATCTTGTTGTTTTTAGCTCATACAAATTGGAAACACATTTATTCTTATAGGCCATATGAGGAATGAGCCTTTTAGGAAGATGTGTAAGTCCTAATCCTATTCACACCCTCCATAGATCTCCATAAAATTAATAGAAAGATGAATGAAAAAAGATACATGCAATATATCCATATTAGTTCTTCTCTCAATCCTTTTTTCTTCTATAGTTCCAGTATATAATATAACCAATAGGCTGTATATATCAATTAATAATTAACTAGCGGTTGTTTTTGAGAAAAACTGATGTCTCCCCTCACTGCAAAGTTTTGTCAAAATGCAACAAGTCAATTAGGAGGAGTAGCGGCAACAACAAATTTGAAGTAAAACAAGAGGGCCATCCAAGAGGGCAAGAGGAAGAGGGCCAAGATGGCCCTAACTAAATTGATCACCCGAGTACTGGCCCATTATCGAATTTCTTCGAAATCTTATGTTCATATACAATCTGTGCAAGTTTAATTAAGATTGTTCAAAAAATGTGGCCTCTGTTAACAACATATATTTGATATAAAGACACCGACAAAGTTTGGTAAAGATCAAATACAAAATGAAGGTGCTAGAGTGTAACACCTGGGGCAGGGCCAAATGTGACCCCAGGGTTACATGTAATATATGAGAGCTGTGTGCCTTGTGGTTTCAGAGAAGATTTTTTAAAGTTTTTCCCTATACAAGTCTATGTAAAACATGTGACCCATGGGGCATTCACCATTTGAACAAACTTGGTAAAGAACCATAAGAGTATAGTAAATGCAAAATATTAAACCTCTTTTAGTGTGATAGGACTTTTTAATGTTTTTCCTATATAAGTCTATGTAAAACTGTGACCCCCGGCGCAGGGCCAAATTAGACCCCAAGATCACCATTTGAACAAACCTAGTAGAGGACCATAAGCTGATGCTACATGTAATACATGAAAGCTCTGTGCCTTGTGGTTTGAGAAAAGAAGATTTTTTAAAAAAATTCTATATGAGTCTATGAAAAACATGCAAAATCTCAATATACAAACTTTGGACACCCAGGGCACGGTCATTTTTGACCCCTGGGACATCATTTGAACAATCTTTGTAGTCTACGTGTTGGCAATCATTTAAAAAAACAACAACACTGAGCAATCTGTCCAGCGGTTCTTCAGAATGTTTTGACCATATATGATAATGGTGGCCAACTTGGATGTTGCGCTGACCTAATTTTAACAAATCTAAATAGCATTCATCATGTGAAGTTTGGTCAAAATTGGCGAAGCGGTTTCTGAGAAGTGACGTTTTGAAGCAAAAGTTAACGACGACGACGACGGATGGACGAGGGGGGTGGGGTGGGGGGGGGGGATCCGACAAAAGGTTTAGGAGGAGTAGCGGCGACAACAAATGTAAAGTAAAAAGAAATCCAAGGGCCATAACTCCATCAAAAATCAGCGAACCGGACTGCGCACTACTTGACATCATACCGATGCTTCCTGCAAAGTTTTCATCAAAATTCAGCAAGACGTTTAGGAGTAGCTGCGACAACAAATTTAAGGTAAACAAAGGTTGCGCGCAACATGGTGTCTCGCTTAAAGCGACATGTCCATCAAACACGTTTCAAGCAAACTTCATCTTCAGGTTATGATTTTTAAATGGTTTTCTTCATATTTTTCAGAAACGGAGCTTCATTAATGCAAAATTTATGTTGAAATTAATCATACAGTTTCATACTCAGTGTACTTCAAATATAAGTATTAAAAATAATAATGGACTATATGAAACAGTCGAACATTATTAAAATATATATGACTTTTAAAGATTTGTTTAACAATATTAAAGTACAACATTCTGTTGCTATTATCAAAGCTATTATCTGGCAGTCTGTTAAAATCCTAATTATATCCGACAGTCTAATCACCGTGGCAAATTGAAATAAGATAAAGTTCATTGTTCTAAAGAGAATGGCCAATAATTTAGTGTCATAAACAACTGAAAAGCCTCGTTATTAGAGACCCAGCATGTAAGCATTGTATGGTAATTATATTTTTATTGTAAACTTTAATGCAATAAGTGAAATTTGGAGATTGTGTATGTATTTAAACAAGGGCCATAACTCCGGTGAAACTAATCCGATCTGGCTGGTTTTCAAACTTGTCCTTCGGGCAGTAGAGCTAAAAATTAAAAAAAATCAAATTAAAAAGAAATATATATCTTTTTTCTTTTAAAAGAATATCAATCAAATCAAAAAAACATGAGGCCCAAGAGGGCTATATGGCTATATGGATCCTAACTTGTCCTAGCTTTCATTGATATGAACAATCTGTACAAGTTTGGTAAATATCAAATAATAAATGAAGGTGAACAGAGTGTTCACAAGGCAGAAAATGGTGTTTTTCAGGAAAAAACAAGGACCATAACTCTTTTGTTACCAACCCAATTTAGCTGATTTTCAAACTTGTCCAAGATTTCATTGGTATTAACAATCTGTGCACGTTTGGTAACGATCAAATAATAAATGAAGGTTCTAAAGTGTTCACAGAGACGAATTTGGCATTTTTCAGCAAATCAAGGGCCATAACTCAAGTGTTACTGATCCAATCTGGCTGGTTTCCGAACTTGTCCGAGCTTTTATTGATATTAACAATCTATGTAAGTTTGGTAAAGATCAAATAATAATGAAGGTGCTAGAGTGTTCACAAGGCAGAATATGGCATTTTTCAGCAAATCAAGGGCCATAACTCCGATGTTACTGATCCGATCTGGCAAGTTTTCGAACTTGTCGGAACTTTTATTAATATTAACAATCTGTGTAAGTTTGGTAAATATCAAATATTAAATAAAGGTGCTAGAGTGGTCACAAGGAAGACAAGGCTTAATATGGTATTTTTCAGCAAATAAATGACCACAACTCCAGTGGACTAACCCGATCTAGCTGGTTTTCGAACTTGTCCCAGCTTTCATTGATATAAAGACACTTGCAAAGTTTCGTAAAGATCCGATTAAGAATGAAGACCCTAGAGTGTTTACAATGCAAAAGTTAACGGACGGACGACACGTCATCCCATTAGCTCTGCCGGCCTTATAACCCTATGTTAAACACGAGATCCTAGGGTAGGGCATTTTTTACACTTGCAGCACCGTTGGAACAAACTTAACAGAAGACCATAATTATACTCATGCTTCATGCGAAATATCAAATCTCTAAGACTTGTAGTTTCGAAGAAGTTTTTTAAAGTTTTCCAAGCCCCTAGGGACGGGCCAATTATAATCCCATGGTCATTATGTGAACACATTTGAGAAAACTGCATATAAGGATGATTCACACCAAATTTGGTCATAATCTGCCGAGTGATTTCTGAGAAGAAGTCCTAAAATACCCTTTACCTCATCGAGTGCCAAAAAAATTACACGCGACCAGTGTAAAACCAGATCAACCTGCGAATAACCAAGGCATCATAGTGTTTCCATGAGGTAAAAGGTTAAAGAGAATGTTAACGATGATGGACAGACAGAAGGACCATGGATGAAGAGGTATGGGAACAGCTCACCTCTGAGCCGGCTCAGGTATGCTAATAATAGAATAATACCTTGCTTCCACACACTATCATGCCGATAACCCATGGCTATTCAACTGAATATGGCCATTCACCAAGAAGTTCACCACCATGCTGTCCAAGAACTTCAGTATTTAGAAAAGAGTGAATGTCAAAGTCTGATGTTCTTGCCTCCTTCTCTCCAGATCTGGTTCTCCTACTAGTCCCAGCAGTAAATGTGGTTTCGCCTATATAATTTTAAAATACATGTATGATGTAATTTTGGTTATAAAATGTATAAATTAATCATCAAAAATATGCCAATAAATTTTATCTTGCTGATTCGTCACTAATTTCATACCAATTCAGGGCTTTTTCTAGAGGTCCCTTTTTGTTTTTACATGTATTTTATATACATAATACATCCCTTAAGTTACATACTAAAAAAAAAGAAAGTTGCTTTTAGTGATGTAATAGTGTTCATTTATACTTTTTAGGCTTTTACTTTGCCCTAACTTAAAAATGTTGACGTTAACAGCTCTCAATAAGAGCCATTTCATCGATGAAAATACTTCCAAATTTGGTCGTTTTTACGATAAAAAATTACCAAGTTTACCAGGGGCCCTTTTCCAAAATACCTAGAAAAAGCCCTGTAATTTATAGACTTAAGGGATAAAGAAACGCAGGGTAAACTTTGAAGATGATTCTAGGTAAGATGTCGAGTATAATGTTCGAGTATAATGTTCAATAATCGTCAATACCGTGTATGTCCCCCGTTCGTAAGTAAGAATGAAGATTAATGCATGCAGAACAAACTTCAAAAACAATTTTGTGTCTGGTAAGTGATTTAGGAGTAATTGAAGGGAATTGAAGGGGACCCCCTGTAATGTGAAATCGAAATGGACTGATGCTGGGAATTGGCTCGTCAATACCCCCGTTCGTTTGGAAAACCCGGAATTTCTTTCTTTTTTTTGTTTCAACGGTTTGTACAATGGCAGCACGTCAAAGACTGCAAATGGATGATGTTATGGAGAGAACATAGAATGATTCCGACTAATTTGTCCTTTCTGTCTTTGCAAAGCGATTCGGAAAGTTTTGAAGATCTATCGGACGTAGACGACGAAGCAGACATACCCCACCCACCAGTGTCAATGCCAATCAAAATCGTCGTGTGAATGACAGACATGCACGACAACTGCAAAATAACAATAGAGTGGAATGACATGAAGCCTCTGCTAATGTATTTGATAGGCAACTCTATGCATTGGAAGATCCATTTGAAAAACGGAGTAATGCGCTTTATTACGGGAAGTTCGATGAAAAGTATATAGTATTTATGCTATAATCTAAAATGTTATTAAATTTTGTTCTTATGATGAACATACAAAACGTTGTTGTTATATATGCATTTATATACATGTTTGTGAAAAAAGTATCCCCAAAACAAGAGTTTTAGGCTATAATTTCAATATTTCTAATAGCTCAGTACCTTTTTAACAAAATAATTATAAACCCAAGATGGCCACCAAGGTCAAGTGATTTTTTTAAGATTTTTGTGTTTTCATTATATATTCGTTGTATGTTGAAAGTTTGAAAACAATCTACCAAGTACTTACAAAGTTATTAGTAGTATAAGTGACTGATTCTATTTTCTGAAAAGCATCAGAAATATACTTGGCACTGGGCTATTGGTTATTGGAGGGCCACCATGGTGTTAAGGATGATATATTTGTTATAAATTATCAGCGATTTTTTTCACCCTTTTGGGAATGGTATTTGTCAGAAATATAGACATTTTATGCTCGCAAAAAAGTGGTAATTTTCCACCCTTCCTCCGTCCTACTCGGATTTATTATTGCATTTACAACTTGAATCAAGGACTCTAAATCCGGTTAAATATAAGTGTGCGATATGGATTTCAATATGCAAATGTGTTGACTCGTAATGTCATTACGTAATAACCTAATGGGATACTATGTTCAGTTGCGTGATTTATGGTAATGACCCCGCTGTGTCTATAATTAATGTTACGCAAATGACTGTGGTATCCCATTATGCCGTTAATGAAGTTGAATCTTAAAATTCATACCGCACACAGATATATTTGGCCGGATTTAGAGTCCATTTGTAAGGAAAACAGATTTATATGTAAATTGCATTGGTAATTATTACAATTATATGCTTTTCTGGTATGTTTAGTGTGTATTCGGTAGTTACATTTTTTCGGCCCACTATATTAGTGTAACTATGCAACATTATATGGATAATTTTTAGTTTAGGTTAACTATGTATATTGATCCTAGATTAGTTCATTTTTGACGCATGCTTGAGGTCGTGTGTTTAATAACCGACCGGGACATACGCATAATATATGGACGGATGAAATGTTGTTTTGCAAAGAAAACATGTCTTTAGCCTTATTACATTGACACTTATTATATATAATTTTATGTTATGTTTAGTGAGTCTACTGAACATGGATTTGGGTAGAGTAAGCTTTATTCTATCCACAATGTGTGTGTAAAGAAGCAACTTGTCTTCTACTGGATAATTAATACTTACCTACGTGGCCAAGGGGTTAACGACGTTGCGTTGTAAACCTTCTTGCCTCTCACTGCTACGAGTTCGAATCCCACTGGGAGTCCGACTTGTAAGTGAGAAAGTGTCGATTCTTACGGATGGCGGGAGGTGTACAGTACTTGTCCTACCCAGGAAAAGTGGGTTGTCTGCACCCACCACAAACAGGCGACCGTCATATAATGTATAACCTTATATGTGTTGAAAATCACGTAAAACACCATACAAACAAACTGTTAATGCTACATGCAAAACCGTGGAGTTGGGTCTACTTTGGACTATAGTGTGTTCAGTCCCCGGCTGGGCCATTCCAAAAACTGTATAACAATGGTACTCCCTTACTTGAGGCTCAGCATATAAAGCGTAGTGCTGGGACAAGTCGGGCCATTGTCAGTATGTGACTGTTTGTTGTATCATTTTACGGCGGGGTATTCCAGCGGGGTAGCAATATAAAGTTAAGTTGAGCACAGAGCTCAGCTCACTGCTAAAAAGTATTTATATGTATCATTTTGCTTGCAGACTGGAAACCAAGCCTAAAACCCTTCTTACGAACTTCTAGAGTTTCTTTACTTTTTTTTTCTATTTTTAGAATTTCACGAACTCTACTGAACATAGATTTGGGTAGAAATAAAGAAACTTTATTTGGCTCGTCAAAGTGTATGGAGGTTGGAGGTCATCCTCCATAAACTGAAAAAATGTACATATACACGGTTGCAATCAATCTGAAAAAGATCCTTGGGCAAATCAATCAAATACATACAATTTCACCACTCAGTATGTTATAATATCACTTGACACTCTCTCTGGGGCGGCTCTAAATAATCTATATTGTTTTGTTGAGCCGTTCAATTACCTTATTTAGTCAATATTTCATCACTCAATATAAAGTTGTAACACCAAATTCCCTAGTATAAAGTCCAAATCAAGTAAAAAGCCGACCATAAAACATTATAATATAAACTATATATACACAAACAATCTGGTTTTCCCCGTCATTTGCGCATGTGCATGCGTTTTGTATTTTATAAATATGATGTTCTTGCTCAGGCGCGGATTTAGGAGGCTGGTGCCTATTCAAAGCGTAAACATGAGACGAAAGCAGCAGCGATCCAATAAACTGCGAAAAGCACACTTAAAAATCAATTCTTCCCACTCACACCCCATCCACCTCACTCCCAACATTGGGCTCCACCCTGCTAAGCTGAAATCATGGATCCGCACCTGCTGTAATATATGTTTTATATATGTATCCTATAAATGACAACAACACAACATCAGTGAAGTTGATGGAACAACAACAACAGGACCAACATATTAACAACAACTACACCCAAGCCATATAGGGAATGAACACTAAAAACAACAAAACAGCGGTGAAGTTGATGGAACAACAACAACAGGACGAACATATTAACAACTACACCCACGCCAAATAGGTAATCAACAATGACAACACCAAAACAACAGTGAAGTTGGTGGAACAACAACAACAGGACCAACATATTAACAACAACTACAGCCAAGCCATATAGGGAATCAACAATGACAACAAAAAAACATCAGTGAAGTTGATGGAACAACATCAACAGCATGAACATATTAACAACTACACCCACGCCAAATAGATAATCAACAATGACAACAACAAAACATCAGTGAAGATGATGGAACAACAACAACACACAAGCCAAATAGGTAATCAACAATGACAACAACAAAAAACAGTGAAGTTGATGGAACAACAACATCAGGACATCATATTAACAACAACTACATCCAAGCCAAATAGATAATCAACAATGACAACAACCAAACAATAGTGAAGTCGATGGAACAACAACAACAGGACCAACGTATTAACAACAATAACACACAAGCCAAATATGTAATCAACAATGACAACAACAAAACAACAGTGAAGTTGATGGAACAACAACATTAGGACCAACATATTAACAACAACTATATCCAAGAAAAATAGGTAATCAACAATGACAACAATAAAACATCAGTGAAGTTGATGGAACAACAACAACAGTACCAACATATTTACAACAACACACAAGCCAAACAGGTAATCAACAATGACAACAACAAAACATCAGTGAAGTTGATGGAACAACAACAACAGTACCAACATATTAACAACAACTACACCCAAGCCAAATAGGTAATCAACAATGACAACAACAAACATCAGTGAAATTCATGGACAACAACAACAGGATCAACATATTAACAACAACAACACACAAGCCCAATAGGTAATCAACAATGACAACAATAAAACATCAGTGAAGTTGATGGAACAACAACATCAGGAACAACATATTAACAACAACTACATCCAAGTCAAATAGATAATCAACAATGACAAAAACAATACAACAGTGATGTTGATGTAACAACAACAACAGGATCAACTTATTAACAGCAACAACACCCAAGCCAAATAAGGACTAAACAATGATAACAATAAAACATCAGTGAAGATGATGGACAACAACAACAGGATCAACATATTAACAACAACAACACACAAGCCCAATAGGTAATCAACAATGACAACAATAAAACATCAGTGAAGTTGATGGAACAACAACATCAGGAACAACATATTAACAACAACTACATCCAAGTCAAATAGATAATCAACAATGACAACAACCAAACAATAGTGACGTCGATGGACCAACAATAGGACCAACATATTAACAATAAACTACACCCAAGCCAAATAGGGAATCAACAATGACAACAACAAAACATCAGTGAAGTTGATGGAACAAAAACAACAGGACGAACATATTAACAACAACTACACCCAAGCCAAATAGGGAATCAACAATGACAACAACTAAACATCAGTGAAGTTGATGGAACAACAACAACAGGACGGACATATTAACAACAACTACACCCAAGCCAAATAGGGAATCAACAATGACAACAACAAAACATCAGTGAATTTGATGAAACAACATCAACAGGACGAACATATTAACAACAACTACACCCAAGCCAAATAGGGAATCAACAATGACAACAATAAAACAACAGCAAAGTTGATGAAACAACAACATCAGGAGCAACATATTAACAACAGCTACATCCAAGCCAAATTGATAATCAACAATGACAACAATAAAACATCAGTGAAGTCGATGGAACAACCACAACAAAACCAACATATTAACAACAACAACACCCAAGCCAAATAGGGAATCAACAATGACAACAATAAAACATCCGTGAAGTTGATGGAGCAGCAACAACAACAGGACCAACATATTAACAACAACTACACAACAGCCAAATAGATAATCAACAATGATAACAATAAAACATCAGTGAAGATGATGGAACAACAACAACAGGACCAACATATAAACAACAACTACACCCAAGCCAAATAGATAATCAACAATGACAACAACAAAACATCAGTGAAGTTCATGGAACAACAACAACAGGACCAACATATTAACAACAACTACACCCAAGCAAATAGGTAATGAACAATGATAAAAACAATACAACAGTGAAGTTGATGGAACAACAACAACAGGACCAACTTATTAACAGCAACAACACCCAAGCCAAATAAGGACTCAACAATGATAACAATAAAACATCAGTGAAGATGATGGACAACAACAACAGGACCAACATATTAACAACAACAACACCAAAGCCAAATAAGGAATCAACAATGACAATGACAAAACAACAGTGAAGTTGATGGAAGAATAACAGCAGGACCAACGTATTAACAACAACAACATACAAGCCAAATAGGTAATTAACAATGACAACAACAAAACAAGAGTGGAATTGATGGAACAACAACATCAGGACCAACGTATTAACAACAACTACATCCAAGACAAATAGATAATCAACAATGACAACAATAAAACATCAGTGAAGGCGATGGAACAACATCAACAGGACGAACATATTAACAACAACTACACCCAGGCCATATAGGGAATGAACAATGACAACAACAAAACATCAGTGAAGTTGATGGAACAACAACAACAGGACCAACATATTAACAACAACTACACCCAAGCCATATAGGGAATGAACACTGAAAACAATAAAACATCGGTGAAGTTGATGGAACAACAACAACAGGACGAACATATTAACAACACTTACACCCAAGCCAAATAGGTAATCAACAATGACAACAACAAAACATCAGTAAAGTTGATAAAACAAAAACAACAACCGGACCAAGATATTAACAACAACAACACCCAAGCCAAATAGGTAATCAACAATGACAACATCAAAACAACAGTGAAGTTGGTGGAACAACAACGACAGGACCAACATATTAACAACAACTACAGCCAAGCCATATAGGGAATCAACAATGACAACAACAAAACATCAGTGAAGTTGATGGAACAACATCAACAGGATGAACATATTAACAACTACACCCAAGCCAAATAGATAATCAACAATGACAACAACAAAACATCAGTGAAGATGATGGAACAACAACAACACACAAGCCAAATAGGTAATCAACAATGACAACAACAAAAAACAGTGAAGTTGATGGAACAACAACATCAGGACCAACATATTAACAACAACTACATCCAAGCTAAATAGATAATCAACAATGACAACAACCAAACAATAGTGAAGTCGATGGAACAACAACAACAGGACCAACGTATTAACAACAATAACACACAAGCCAAATATGTAATCAACAATGACAACAACAAAACAACAGTGAAGTTCATGGAACAACAACATTAGGACCAACATATTAACAACAACTACATCCAAGAAAAATATAAAATCAACATTGACAACAATAAAACATCAGTGAAGTCGAAGGAATAACAACAACAGGACCAACATATTAACAACAACTACACCCAAGCCAAATAGGGAATCAACAATGACAACAATAAAACATCAGTGAAGTTGATGGAACAACAACAACAGGACCAACATATTAACAACAACTACACCCAAGCCAAATAGGTAATCAACAATGACAACAACAAAACATCAGTGAAGTTCATGGAACAACAACAACAGGACCAACATATTAACAACAACTACACCCAAGCAAATAGGTAATCAACAATGATAAAAACAATACAACAGTGAAGTTGATGGAACAACAACAACAGGACCAACTTATTAACAGCAACAACACCCAAGCCAAATAAGGACTCAACAATGATAACAATAAAACATCAGTGAAGATGATGGACAACAACAACAGGACCAACATATTAACAACAACAACACCAAAGCCAAATAAGGAATCAACAATGACAATGACAAAACAACAGTGAAGTTGATGGAACAACAACAGCAGGACCAACGTATTAACAACAACAACACACAAGCCAAATAGGTAATTAACAATGACAACAACAAAACAACAGTGGAATTGATGAAACAACAACATCAGGACCAACGTATTAACTACAACTACATCCAAGACAAATAGATAATCAACAATGACAACAATAAAACATCAGTGAAGGCGATGGAACAACATCAACAGGACGAACATATTAACAACTACAGCCAAGCCATATAGGGAATCAACAATGACAACAACAAAACATCAGTGAAGTTGATGGAACAACATCAACAGGATGAACATATTAACAACTACACCCAAGCCAAATATATAATCAACAATGACAACAACAAAAGATCAGTGAAGACGATGGAACAACAACAACACACAAGCCAAATAGGTAATCAACAATGACAACAACAAAAAACAGTGAAGTTGATGGAACAACAACATCAGGACCAACATATTAACAACAACTACATCCAAGCCAAATAGATAATCAACAATGACAACAACCAAACAATAGTGAAGTCGATGGAACAACAACAACAGGACCAACGTATTAAGAACAATAACACACAAGCCAAATATGTAATCAACAATGACAACAACAAAACAACAGTGAAGTTGATGGAACAACAACATTAGGACCAACATATTAACAACAACTACATCCAAGAAAAATATAAAATCAACATTGACAACAATAAAACATCAGTGAAGTCGATGGAATAACAACAACAGGACCAACATATTAACAACAACTACACCAAAGCCAAATAGGGAATCAACAATGACAACAATAAAACATCAGTGAAGTTGATGGAACAACAACAGTACCAACATATTTACAACAACACACAAGCCAATCAGGTAATCAACAATGACAACAACAAAACATCGGTGAAGTTGATGGAACAACAACAACAGTACCAACATATTAACAACAACTACACCAAGCCAAATAGGTAATCAACAATGACAAAAACAATACAACAGTGATGTTGATGGAACAACAACAACAGGATAAACTTATTAACAGCAACAACACCCAAGCCAAATAAGGACTCAACAATGATAACAATAAAATATCAGTGAAGATGATGGACAACAACAACAGGACCAACATATTAACAACAACTACACCCAAGCCAAATAGGTAATCAACAATGACAACAACAAACATCAGTGAAGTTCATGGACAACAACAACAGGATCAACATATTAACAACAACAACACACAAGCCCAATAGGTAATCAACAATGACAACAATAAAACATCAGTGAAGTTGATGGAACAATAACATCAGGACCAACATATTAACAACAACTACATCAACAATGACAACAACCAAACAATAGTGACGTCGATGGAACAACAATAGGACCAACATATTAACAATAAACTACACCCAAGCAAAATAGGGAATCAACAATGACAACAACAAAACATCAGTGAAGTTGATGGAACAAAAACAACAGGACGAACATATTAACAACAACTACACCCAAGCCAAATAGGGAATGAACTATGACAACAACAAAACATCAGTGAATTTGATGGAACAACATCAACAGGACGAACATATATACAACAACTACACCCAAGCCAAATAGGGAATCAATAATGACAACAATAAAACAAGAGGCCCATGAGGGCCTGTGGACGCTCTACTGGCTAAAACAGCTCTTATAGATTTAGATAGATATAGCTAGATATAGCTATCTTCTCCTATAGATTTAACAAAAGAAAATACAATATAGCATTTTTCAACAAATCAAGGGCCATAACTCTGTTATTACTAACAAGATCTAGCTAGTTTTCGAAATTGTCCAGGATTTCATTGATATACTGCGCTTTGCACAACTAGACATCATACTGAAGCTTCCTGCCAAATTTCGTAGAAATCCAACAAGCCGTTTAAGGAATAGCGCCGACAAGAAATTTAAATCTAAAAATGTCAAAGGGCCATAACTCCGTCAAAAATCAGCGAACTGGAACAAAAGCGTGATATGCACAACTAGACATCTTACCGATGCTTCCTGCCAAGTTTTGTCGAAATTCAACAAGGCATTTAGGATGAGTAGCGCCGACAAGAAATTTTAAAGTAAGTGTCAAGTAATTTAAAAGATAATGAAAACATTTTAAACAAGAGGCCCAAGAGGGCCTGTGGACGCTCTACTGGCTAAAACAGCTCTTATAGATTTAAATAGATATAGCTCTCTTCTCCTATAGATTTAACAAAGGAAAATACAATATCGCATTTTTCAACAAATCAAGGGCCATTACTCTGTTATTACTAACAAGATCTAGCTGGTTTTCGAAATTGTTCAAGATTTCATTGATATACCGCGCTTTGCACAACAAGACATCATACTGAGGCTTCCTGCCAAATTTTGTAGAAATCCAACAAGCCATTTAAGAGGAGTAGCGCTGACAAGAAATTTAAAAGAAAAATGTCAAAGGGCCATAACTCCCGTCAAAAATCAGCGAACTGGAACAAAAGCGTGAAATGCACAACTAGACATCTTACCGATGCTTCCTGCCAAGTTTCATCGAAATTCAACAAGGCATTTAGGATGAGTAGCGTCGACAAGAAATGTTAAAGTAAGTGTCAAGTAATTAAAAAGATAATGAAATTTTTTTTAAAAAAAAAAAAAAATTCAAATCAATCAATAAAAAAAAAAAAAAAAATTAAAAATTTAAAAAAAAATAAAAAACAAATAAGAATTGAAACAATTAAAAAAAAAAAAAAATGAAATTGAAAAAACAAAACAAAATAAATAAATCAAATAAAAAAAAAAAAAAAAAAAAAAATACTGTTACCCCCGGGGCGCGTCCAAATTTGACACCAGGGTCACCATTGGAACAAACTTGGTAGAGGACCATAAGCTGATGCTACATGTAATACATGAGAGCTCTGTGCCATGTGGTTCCAGAGAAGAAGATTTTTTTTAGTTTTTGCCTATACAAGCCTAAGTAAAACTGTGACCCCAGGGTGGGGCCAAATGTGACCAATGGGTCACCATTTGAACAAACTTGGTAGAAGACCATAAGCTTATAGCAAATGCAAAATAGTAAACCTCTGGCTCTTGCAGTTTCAGAGAAGAAGATTTTTTAAGTTTTTCCCTATACATGTCTATGTAAAACATGTGACCCTTGGGGCGGGGTCAAATGTAATCCAAGGGTCACAATTTGAACAAAGTTGGTAAAGGACCATAAGCTTATAGCAAGTGCAAAATATTAAACCTCTGGCTCTTGCAGTTCCAGAGAAGAAGATTTTTTTCAGTTTTTCCCTATACAAGCATTTATGTAAAACTGTGACCCCCGGGCCGGGGCCAGATGTGACCCTAGGGTCACCATTTGAACAAAATTGGTAAAGGACCTTAAGCTTATAGCAACAGCAAAATATTAAACCTCTGGCTCTTGCAGTTTCAGAGAAGAAGATTTTTTAAGTTTTTCCCTATACATGTCTATGTAAAACATGTGACCCTTGGGGCCGGGCCAAATGTGACCCCAGGGTCACCATTTGAACAAAATTGGTAAAGGACCATAAGCTTATAATAAATGTAAAATATCAAACCTCTGGCTCTTGTAATTTCCGAGAAGAAGATTTTTAAAAAAAAAAATCCTGTATAAGTCTATGTAAAACTGTGACCCTCGGGGCGGGGACAAATTTGACCCTAGGGTCATCATTTGAACAAACTTAGTAGAGGACCATAAGCTGATGCTACATGTAATAAATGAGAGCTCTGTGCCATGTGGTTCCAGAGAAGAAGATTTTTTTCAGTTTTCCCTATACAAGCCTATGTAAAACTGTGACCCCCGGGGTGGGGCCAAATGTGACCCCTGGGTCACCATTTGAACAAACTTGTTAGAGAACCACAAGCTTATAGCAAACGCAAAATATTAAACCTCTGGCTCTTGCAGTTTCAGAGAAGAAGATTTTTTAAGTTTTTCTCCATACATGTCTATGTAAAACATATGACCCTTGGGGCGGGGCCAAATGTGACCCGAGGGTCACCATTTGAACAAACTTGGTAAAGGACCATAAGCTTATAGTAAATGCAAAATATCAAACCTCTGGCTGTTGTAGTTTCAGAGAAGAAGATTTTTTTAAAAAAAAATCCTATATAAGTCTATGTAAAACTGTGACCCCCGGGGCGGGGACAAATTTGACCCCAGGGTCACCATTTGAACAAACTTAGTAGAGGACCATAAGCTGATGCTACATGTAATACATGAGAGCTCTGTGCCTTGATGTTTCAGAGAAGAAGATTTTTTAAAGTTTGTTCCTATGTCTATATGAAAAACATGCAAAACCTCAATATACAAACTTTGGACCCCCGGGGCACGGCCATTTTTGACCCCGGGGACTTTATTTGAACAATCTTGATAGTCTAGGCGTTGGCAATTATTTTAAAAGAAAAACTGTTGAAATCTGTCCAGCGGTTCTGGAGAAGAAGATTTTTTAAGGTTTCGACCATATATGGTAATGGCAGCCATCTTGGATGTAGCGCTGACCTAATTTTAACAAATCTAAAAAGCATTCATCTAAGGATCATCCATGTGAAGTTTGGTCAAAATTAGCCAAGCGGTTTCTGAGGAGAAGTCGTTTGAAGAAAAGTTAACGGACGGACGACGGACGGACGACGGACGACGGACGACGGAAGACGGACAACACACCATCCCATAAGCTCTGCTGGCCCTTGGCCAGTAGAGCTAAAAATCAAAAAAAATCAAATCAATCAAAAAAAAAAAAAAAAAAAAAAAAAAAGGAAAATAGAAAAAAAAACAAAAAAAAAACAAACAAACAAACAGCTTTTGCCTATACAAGCCTAAGTAAAACTGACCCCCAGGGTGGGGCCAAATATGACCAATAGGCCACCATTTGAACAAACTTGGTAGTAGACCATAAGCTTATAGCAAATGCAAAATATTAAACCTCTGGCTCTTGCAGTTTCAGAGAAGAAGATTTTTTAAGTTTTTCCCTATACATGTGTATGTAAAACATGTGACCCTTGGGGCGGGGTCAAATGTGACCCGAGGGTCACAATTTGAACAAACTTGGTAAAGGACCATAAGCTTATAGCAAATGCAAGATATTAAACCTTAAGCTGTTGCAGTTCCAGAGAAGAAGATATTTTTCAGTTTTTCCCTATACAAGCATTTATGTAAAACTGTGACACCGGGGCGGGGCAAGATGTGACACCAGGGTCACCATTTGAACAAACTTGGTAAAGGACCATAAGCTTATAATAAATGTTTAATATCAAACATCTGGCTCTTGTAGTTTCCGAGAAGAAGATTTTTCAAAAAAAAAGATCCTATATAAGTCTATGTAAAACTGTGACCCTTGGGGCGGGGACAAATTTGACTCCAGGGTCAACATTTGAACAAACTTAGTAGAGGACCATAAGCTGATGCTACATGTAATACATGAGAGCTCTGTGCCATGTGGTTCCAGAGAAGAAGATTTTTTTTCATTTTTGCCTATACAAGCCTATGTAAAACTGTGACCCCCGGGGTGGGGCCAAATGTGACCCCTGGGTCACCATTTGAACAAACTTGGTAGAGGACCACAAGCTTATAGCAAATGCAAAATATTAAACCTCTGGCTCTTGCAGTTTCAGAGAAGAAGATTTTTTAAGTTTTTCCCTATACATGTCTATGTAAAACATGTGACCCTTGGGGCAGGGCCAAATGTGACCCGAGGGTCACCATTTGAACAAACTTGGTAAAGGACCATAAGCTTATAGTAAATGCAAAATATCAAACCTCCGGCTGTTGTAGTTTCCGAGAAGAAGATTTTTTTTTTTAAAAATCCTATATAAGTCTATGTAAAATGGTGACCCCCGGGGCGGGGACAAATTTGACCCCAGGGTCACCATTTGAACAAACTTAGCAGAGGACCATAAGCTGATGCTACATGTAATACATGAGAGCTCTGTGCCTTGTGGTTTCAGAGAAGAAGATTTTTTAAAGTTTTTTCCTATATGTCTATATGAAAAACATGCAAAACCTCAATATACAAACTTTGGACCCCCCGGGCACGGCTATTTTTGACCGCGGTGACTTTATTTGAACAAACTTGATAGTCTAGGCGTTGGCGATCATTTTAAAAGAAAAACTGTTGAAATCTGTCCAGAGGTTCTGGAGAAGAAGATTTTTTAAGGTTTCGACCATATATGGTAATGGCAGCCATCTTGGATGTAGCGCTGACCTAATTTTAACAAATCTAAAAAGCATTCATCTGAGGATCATCCATGTGAAGTTTAGTCAAAATTAGCCAAGCGGTTTCTGAGGAGAAGTTGTTTGAAGAAAAGTTAACGGACGGACGACGGACGACGGACGACGGACGGACGACGGACGACGGAAGACGGACAACACACCATCCCATAAGCTCTGCTGGCCCTTGGCCAGTAGAGCTAAAAACAGTGAAGTTGATGGAACAACAACATCAGGAGCAACATATTAACAACAACTACACCCAAGCCAAATAGGTAATCAACAATGACAACAACAAAACATCAGTGAAGTTCATGGAACAACAACAACAGGACCAACATATTAACAACAACACACAAGTCAAATAGGTAATCAACAAACACACATGCCAAATAGGTAATCAACAATGACAACAACAAAACAACAGTGAAGTTGATGGAACAACAACATCAGGACCAACGTATTAACAACAACTACATCCAAGACAAATAGATAATCAACAATGACAACAATAAAACATCAGTGAAGGCGATGGAACAACAACAACAACAGGATGTACATATTAACAACAACTACACCCAAGCTATATAGGGAATCAACAATGACAACAACAAAACATCACTGAAGTTGATGGAACAACAACAACAGGACCAACATATTAACAACAACTACACCTAAGCCAAATAGGGAATCAACAATGATAACAATACAAGAAATCCGTGGATTCACATGTCTCGCCTTATGGAGGCTGGACTTAAAAATAAAAAGGTCAATGATGCTTAAATGAAAGTTTGTAAACATTTTAGTAATTAAAAACAATGGAGTTTGCCGTTTGCTGAGATGACATTTAAGTGCATTTGTTTAAAAACAAAATGCCATTCTATTAAAAACAAGAGGCCCAAGAGAGCCTGTGGATGCTCTTCTGGCTAAAACAGCTCTTATATCAAGGGTTGTCGACATAAAATTACCATCAGTAGTTTTTTTAAAACATTGCGAAAACAACAGGGATAGGATGGCCTTAGATCGCTCACCTGGTAATCATGGGCAATAAGTCTGCTGTGTCGTCTGGCATGGGTATTTTTTAATTTGTCCCACTTTCTTCTATGAATGAAATTTCATAAAAATGGATAGGGTGGGGTTTATATTAACGTTCTAAACAAATATGGTAAAGATCAGATAAAAAATGAAGTAACTACAGATTTAACAAAGGAAAATACAATATAGCATTTTTCAACAAATCGCGGGCCATAACCTGTCGTTACTAACAAGATCTATCTAATTTTCAAACTTGTCCAAGATTTCATTGATATACTGCGCTTTGCACAACTAGACATTATACTGAGGCCTCCTGCCAAATTTGGTTGAAATCCAACATGCCATTTAGGAGTAGTGCCGACAAGAAATTTAGTGTAAAAATGTCAAAGTGCCATAACTCCGTCATAAATCAGCGAACTGGAACAAAAACTTGATATGTACAACTAGAAATCTTACCGATGTTTCCTGCCAAGGTTCGACGAAATCCAACAAAGCGTTTAGGAGAAGTAGCGCCGACAAGAAATTTAAAAGTAAAAATGTCAAGGGGCCGTAACTCCATCAAAAATCAGTGAACCGCAAAAAAACACAATAGGCACAACTAGAAATCATAGCAATGCTTCCTGCTAACACGGCGTTAACACCAAAAAAAAAATACAAAAAGTATAAATGAATTTTTTTTTAAAAAAAAATCAATAAAAAAATCTAAAAAACAATATACCGCCCGGTATATATTAATCAAAAATTTAAACACAAAAAATATATACTAATAATAAAAAAAAGCAAAACATCTGGTAAAGTTTGGTAAAGTGAAACCCATATTGTATTAACGAGGCAAAATTTAGCATTTTTAACTAAATCAAGGGCCACAACTCCGCTGTTACTGGTCCGATCTGGCTGGTTTTCGAACTTGTGCGAGCTTTCATTGATATTAACAATCTGTTAAAAGTTTGTTAAAGATCGGATGAAAAATGAAGGCCCTTGGCCAGTAGAGCTACAAATATTCAGCTCCAAAAAGTAGGTCAAGGTCATAGATGAAATACGTGCATCCAAAAAGATGCACTACCCAGGACATAACTATGTCAAAATAGAATATGTTTTCTTCCAAAGATTAAGCTATAAATTAGGTTTAAAACATCTAGTGCATAATTCTAGTTCATGAGAAAGTGATGTAAATGTAACAATTAAAGTTATCTGCCCTTTGCTTGGATGGTGAAGGTCACATCTACATTTGCTGTGTTACGTTGCAATGTACCACTCAAGATACAAGTATAAGCAAAGTTTGAAAGGTCTTAGTGCATACATTTTGTGAAAGTGACCTAAACGCAAAAGTTGAACCTAAAAACTATAAGGTTATCTGCCCTTTGCTTGGAGGGTCAAGGTCACTTCCATATTTGTTTTGTCACGTTGCGCTGTACCACCCAAGATACAACTATAAGCAAAGTTTGAAAGGTCTAGTGCATTTAGTTTGTGAAAAAGTGACCTAAACGCAAAAGTTGAACCTAAAAATTATTAAGTTATTTGCCCTTTGCTTAGAGGGTCAAGGTCAGTTCCATATTTGCTTTGTCACGTTGCGATGTACCACCCAAGATACAACTATAAGCAAAGTTTGAAAGGTCTAGTGCATACAGTTTGTGAAAAAGTGACCTAAACGCAAAAGTTGAACCTAAAAATTATTAAGTTATATGCCCTTTGCTTGGAGGGTCAAGGTCACTTCCACATTTGCTTTGTCACGTTGCGATGTACCAACGTGATGTTCCATATTAACAACAACTACACAAAAACCAAATAGGTAATCAACAATGACAACAACACACATCAGTGAAGTTCATGGAACAACAACATCAGGACCAACGTATTAACAACTACATCCAAGACAAATAGATAATCAACAATGACAACAATAAAACATCAGTGAAGGCGATGGAACAACAACAACAGGACGAACATATTAACAAAAACTACACCCAAGCCAAATAGGGAATCAACAATGACAACAATAAACAAGAGGCCCAAGAGGGCCTGTGGACGATCTACTGGCTCAAGATAAAGTTTATGTATAAGGGGCCATAAGTCTTTCAAAATAATTCAACCAGAACATGGCAATGACAGGTGCAACAAGGCTTAGTACTGATCATTCTCGCCAAGATTCGCTGAAATCTGGCAAATGGTTCAGAAGAGACTAATCTGGACAAAGTTTGTGTATTAAAACATTTAAAGGGTCACAACTCTGCCAAAAATCATTCAACCGAAATATGGCGATGATATGCACATCTAGGCTTGATACTGATCATCCTTGTCAAGTTTCGTCTATATCCAGCCAGGAGTTCAGGAGAACTAGCCCGGAAAAAATTGTGGTATCAAAATCCTTTAAAGGGCCATAACTCTGCCAAATATCTGTAAACCGGAACGTGACAATGACATCCACAACCAGGCTTGGTACTGATCATCCCTGCAAAGTTTCATTGAAATCTGGCGAGGGGTTCAGGAGAAGTAGATCAGACAAAGTTTGTGTATTAAAACCTTTAAAGGGCCATAATTCTGCCAAAAAAAATCATTTAACCGGAATACGCCAATGATTTGCGTACTAGACATGGAATTGATCATCCCTAAAAAGCTTCGTTTAAATCCGGCCAGAGGTTCAGGAGAACTAGTCAGAACAAAGTCTGTGTATTAAAACCTTTAAAGGGCCCTAACTCCGCCAAAAATCATTCAACCGGAACACGGCGATGATGTGCACAACTAGATAAAGAATCGATCATCCCTAAAAAGTTTCGTTTAATTCGGCCAGGGGTTCAGGAGAACTAGTCAGAACAAAGTTTGTGTATTAAAACCTTTAAAGGGCTATAACTCTGCCAAAATCATTCAACTGGAGCACGGTGACTATGTACAACTAGGCTTGGTACTGATCATCCCTGCAAATTTTCAATGAAATCCGGCAAAATGAAGGCCCTTTCGTCTTAATGAGGCCACGATATAGCATATTTCAGAAAATCAAGGGCCATGACTTCGATGTAAATGGATTTTTAACTAAATAAAGAGCCATAACTCCACTATAACTGGTCCGATCTGGCTGGTTTTCAAACTTAACCGAGCTTTCATTGATCATTAACAATCTCGTAAAGTTTCATAAAGATCGCATGAAATATGAAGGCCCTATCGTCTTAATGAGGCAAAATATAGCAGTTTTAACTAAATCAAGGGCCATAACTCCGCTGTTACTGGTCCGATCCAGCTGGTTTTCGAACTTTCATTGACATTAACAATCTGGTAAAGTTTGGTAAATATCGGACGAAAAATGAAAAGCCCTATCATTTTAACGAGGCAAAATATAGCATTTTTAAGAAAATCAATGGCCATTACTCAGCTGTTACTGGTCCGATATAGCTGGTTTTCAAACTTGTCCGAGCTTTCATTAGAACTAACAATCTGGTAAAGTTTGGTAAAGATCGGATGAAAAATGAAGGCCCTATCATCTTAACGAGACAAAAGTTAACAACGGACGACGGACAACTCTGCATCCCATAAAAAATACCTGTGTTTCCGGTCGCCCGACCGACCCTAAAACTTATGCAAAAAATCAAAAAAAAAAAAATCAATTTGTTCTGAACAATGATTTATCACATAGCTTACATCATGGAAGTGAAACATAACACCATTCTATATTTTCTGTAATCCACTGGTCACTGGTGGTCAGGGGTCGAATTTCACTCTTACGGACTCGCAAAATGCGAGTTCATTTTTCAGATTGCTACTGAAAATTTCGAGCACTTGCTTTTTTCTGTGAGTAGAAATAAATAGCACACACTTGATTGAATATCACCCACGACAGACCGACAGAACCAACAAACGGTCCGACGACATAATATGTAGCAAACCTCTCTCCAATTCCACATGATTATTTGCGTAACTTCATTGTCAAACGAAAATAAGTAAATGCAGTCTCTCTGT